>SJYX01024063.1:419026-436961 GCA_006410675.1 Oreotragus oreotragus | reverse complement strand
CACCAATACAGTATACTAACACATATATATGGAATTTAGAAAGATGGTAATGAGGACCCTGTATGCAAGACAGCAAAAGAGATACGGATGTGTAGAGCGGACTTATGGACTCTGAGAGACAGGGAGAGGGAGAGGGAGAGGGAGGGATGATTTGGGAGAATAGCATTGAAATATGTATACTATCATGTAAGAAATGAATTGCCGGTCTATGTTCAATGCAGGATGCAGGATGCTTGGGGCTGGTGTATGGGGATGATCTGGAGGGAAGATGTGGGGTGGGAGGTGGGAGGGGGGTTCATGTTTGGGAGTTCGTGTAAAAAAATAAATAAATACAAAAAAATTAAAAAAAAAATATATATATATATCAACAAACTAAATCTTAAATATACTCATTCGATATCAGTGGTTCAAATAATTTATATAAAACTCTGGCTTCCCAGGTGGCACGGAGGTAAAGAAGCTGCCTGCCAATGCGGGAGATGCAAGGGATGCAAATTTGACCCCTGGGTCAGCAAGATACCCTAGAGTAGGAAATTGCATCCCACTTCAGTATTCTTGCCTGGTAAATCCCACAGACAGAGGAGCCTGCTGGAGCTGCAAAGAGTTAGATGCCTTTGAGCACACACACACACACACACACACACACACACACACACACACACACATATGGAGAAGGCAATGGCAACCGACTCCAGTACTCTTGCCTAGAGAATCCCATGGATGGAGGAGCCTGGTGGGCTACAGTCCATGGGGTCGTACAGAGTCGGACACGACTGAGGCTACTTCACTTTCACTTTTCACTTTCGTGCATTGGAGAAGGAAATGACAACCCACTCCAGTGTTCTTGCCTGGAGAATCCCAGGGATAGAGGACCCTGGTGGGCTGCCGTCAATGGGGTCGCACAGAGTCGGACACGACTGAAGCGACTTAGCAGCCACAGCAGCACACACATTCATAATGAACTTCGGTTAGAAAACCCATCAGAAATGTGGATAAAACATTTTAAATACTCTCATTGATGTCAATGAACATTTTTACAGAATATGCCTTGAAATTTCTAGATGTCAAATAGCAGTAACCAGAAAGATCAAATGCTTACCACTGAAATACTGTTACAACTAATTCAGGTAGCCACTAGTCTGATGGCACTTACATAATGATGGCATTTATTCACTGAAGAAGAAAACTGGCCAGAATGTTTTCTTTACTTTTTTTTTTTTTTGACTGAACATTAAAGAGCAAGGACCTGAGTTCAAACCTGGACACTGTCACTTTCTATGTAACTCTCAGCAAACTACTTACAAATCAGGGACCTCGAGTTTTTCATGTGTAAAACAGGGAGGGATGTGTTATATACTTCATATTGCTTATATGAGAATTAATTGACTTAATACATGGAAAATTGCTACAGCATTTCTTAGAAAGTAGTAGTAAGCTCTCAAAACATGTTAATTATTCAATAATTTATTAGTAGGTGGAAGCAACAATAATAATAGAAGTATGTTGTACCTTTTGCTTTAATAAGTTAAAATGTCACTATATGGAAACATCTATGTTATTTGTATTGAGAGAAATCTAAAAATAGATGCCCTGAAGGAGAGTTTCTGCTAAACAGGTAGGCTAGTTCTGAGAATCTGAGGAAACCTATGAATCATTTCTTCTAAATTTGAAATATAATGGACCTGTCAAGCTGGCCTGAAAAGTTTACATTTCCTTTTCAAACTCTCCACTTTTCTCCAAGCAATAAACTCCCTGGAAACAAACAAATTCTTCACAAATCTATTCAAGCTAAAAAGAATGTTTTAGTAGATAAAGAAAACAGAAGAATGGCAGTGGGGAAAAAAAAGAAGAGTATGACAATGATAGGAAAATACAACAATAAAATCAAAAAATAAAAAGAAAAAACAGACTTTATTTCCAAGATTAACTTCTTTAAAATATTTCAGCACGAGGTTTATAATGTGCATGTCCATATTCTTTATTTTTTATTTACTTATTTTTTTACTTTATAATACTGTATTGGTTTTGCCATACATTGACTTGAATCTGTCACAGGTTTCTTCTTCACTCTACTTATGTGACAGAATAGGCTTTATATTTCCATAAGGCATGTCTTATAATTTCACTATTCAGACATATGCTCAAAATACCTTTCATTCTTAGAAATGTTCATGTAATCATAAGGATGACATTCAAACTAATTCATGCCAAGTATTAACAGAGATTAATGTGAGTGAAATAGTCCAGAAATAAGGTGAACATTGTGATCAAAGTTCATCAACCACCAAACACACTGCAGCTGAGGGATTCCTAGTTTGATCCACTTTATCATTGCCTTTATTTAATTTATTTTTTTTTTTGCTTTTATTTATTTTTTTTTTATTGTTTATTTTTTATTTTTTATTTTTTGGTATTTGTGGGGTGGGAGGTGGGAGGGGGGTTCATGTTTGGGAGTTCGTGTAAAAAAATAAAAATAAAAAAAAAATAAATATCATTGCCTTTAAATATTTTTAAAATTCAAGTATACATCTTACTTCCTGGGATATTCACTAGGAAAATACAAAGCCAAAAAATTCACTGTTTCTCTCCAAAAAATAATGTCACACAATAAAATAACAAAAGCTAGACACTTGCACAGCAAAAACCTACAGTCAGTATGTTGACTTTGTAACTTACTTTTCCTGTTTCCAATGCTCTCTCATCACACTGTAATTTCCTCAGGTCAGAAACTGTTGATTAACTCCTAAATTACCCAAAGAGGAAACTGACTCATCTCCTCCCAGGTATGATTGTCAGAAAATTATTTTTTCTTTGAATTCCTCCTAATTATACAGCTTCCAAATATTTATGTTTCATAACAAGTTCCACAGGAGAAAGGAAAATATTTGGACAAGTAATGAGAAAAAACTTATCAAATTTGATAAAATCTGATCCACTGAATAAAATAAAAAGCAGAGTCGTTGAATATAAAATAGATTAATAGAGAAAATCAGTGAAATAAACAGTTAGTTCTTTACAAAAATCTAAAATAGCTAAACATAGCGGGTGATTAATGAAGATAAAAGAGAGACAACAAGTTACCAAAATTAGAAATGAAAGAGAAATATAAGTTCTTATACTACATATGTTTAAAAGCTAATATAGGGATATACAGACAATGCTATGCTAACAAATACTTCAACCTTGGTGACAAATAAAAAGTGCTTAGTAGATGCAAATTATAAAAATGAACCAAAAAATATATGTTTTGATTACATTAATTATTAGAAAAATGACATTTAAAATTAAAAATCTTCCCACAAAGACAATTGCAGCTCCATATGTGTTCACTGCTTAGCTCCATCAAACATTAAAGGAAGAAAATTACATCTATCCTACACACTTTCAGAATTTAGAATGAAAACAAATACGTCTTAACTTATTCTTTGAAGCCAGTATTACTACCATTCTAAAACTCTGCAAGGGACTTTAAAAGGACTTTGCAAGCAACAACAACAAAATTATAAACCAATATGCCTCTGGAACAGAGGCACAGAGAGATAATATAACTTATATTTAGCTCTCTATCTCCCCCATTCCCTTGGAATGAAAATCCCTTTATACTAAATATCTTCTAATGGAGTTTTAATTTATTTTATAACTTTTTATACCTTTGATCCTCTTCACCCATTTCTTTTACACCCACACTTGTTACCTCTGTTAAGTACCAATCTATTCTCTGTATATATGAGCTTTTTATATTATTTTTTCAAACTCCTCATGTAAGAGAAGTCATACAGTATTTGTGTTTCTCTTTCTGACTTGCTTTACTTCATAGAACACCCTCAAGGTCCATCTATTTTGTTGCATATGGCAAGATTTCATCCTTTTTTTGTTTTTTTTTAAATAGCTGAATAGCATCTCATTATTATTGTGTTAGGAAGGTAATGCTTAAAATCCATCAAGCTAAGCTTCAACAGTACCTGAACTAAGAACTTCCAGATGTACAAACTGGATTTAGAAAAGGCACAGGAACCAGAGATCAACTGCCAACATCCATTGGATCATAAAAAAGCAAGAGAATTCCACAAAAACTTCTGCTTCCTTGACTACACTAAAGCACTTGACTGTGTGGGTCACAATAACTATGAAAAGTTCTTAAAGAGATGAGAGTACCAGATCACCTTACCTGCCTGCCGATAAACTGTATACAGATCAAGAAGCAACAGTGTGAACTGGACGTGGAACAACTGACTGGTTCAAAATTGGGAAACAACTATGTCAAGGCTGTATATTGCCATCCTGCATATTTAACTTCTATGCAAAGTACATTATGCGAAAGCTGGGCTGGAATAATCCCAAGCTGGAATCAAAATTGATTGCCTGGAAAGAGATCAATAACCTCAGATATGCAGATGATACCACTTTAATGCAGAAAGCAATGGGGAACTAAAGAGATTCTTGATGAGGATGAAAGAGGAGAAAGAAAAGTTTGGCTTAAAACTCAACATTCAAAAAAATAAGATCATGGCATCCGGTCCCATCACCTCATGGCAAACAGATGAGGAAAAAATGGAAACAGTGACAGATTTTCTTTTTAAGGGCTCCAAAATCACTTCAGATGGTGATAGTAGCTACAAAATTAAAAGACCCTTGCTCCCTGGAAGGAAAGCTATGACAAACCTGGACAGCATATTAAAAACAGAGACATCACTTTGCTAACAAAGGCCCATATAATCAAACCTATGGTTTTCCAGTAGTCATGTCAGATGTTGGACCATAAAGAAGATTGAGCACCAAAGAATTCTGGAGCTGGAGAAGACTCTTTTGTGAGTCCCTTGGACTGCAAGGAGATCAAACCAGTCAATCCTAAAGGAAATGAACCCCAAATATTCACTGGAAGGGCTGATGCTGAAGCTAAAACTCTAATACTTTGACCACCTGATGCAAAGAGCCGACTTGTTGGAAAAGACTCTGATGCTGAAAAAGACTGAGGGCAAGAGGAGAAGTGGATAACAGAGGAAGAGATGGTTGGATGGCATCACTGACTCAATGGACATGAGTTTGAGTTTGAGCAAATTCCAGGAGATACTGAAGGACCTGGAAGCCTGGTGTGCTGCAGTTCATGGGGTCACAAAGAGTCAGGACTTAGCAACTGAACAACAACAATAATCCCATTATGTGTATACATACATGTATCTCACAATTTCTTTATCCATTCATCCATAGACACTGAGGTTGTTTCTATATCATGACTATTGTAATTAGTGCTGCAAGGAAAGTGTAGGTGGACATGTCTTTTCAAGTTAGTGTTTTCTTTTTCTTTGGAAGTTTACAGGGTTTTATATATATATTCTTTGTGTTAGAAAGTATATTCGATAGGTTTATTTTGCTCACAATTATTTGATTTGTTTAGAAACCAGCTCTCAATTGTACTAACTTTATTTATCATGAACTGAACCATGTCTTCAATATTATCAAGTTTATATCACCTAATACAGTGTTTCCTTAGTAAATATACTAAATAACTGGGTAACTGCAGATTTTCAATCACAGCTTGTTCTCTGAGCTTCATGTTAACATACTGAATGGTGGTATCAACCTTTTCTAAGAAAAGAATCCCCTATTTATTTCAGAAATCATATAAAAATATTCAATATTTAAATTAAAAATGAATAATTAAAACTTTAAAACCAGTTTGTGAACATCAAGGTATCTAATCATAAATATTGAATATATATATATCAGATTTTTTTCAGAAGGAAAATCCATTATAGATAACATGTATTTGATATTATTGCTTCCTTTGAGAACTAGAAAAAAAATCCCAATAAAATAGTTATTTGTCATATCTATGCTCTGACAAATAATATGTAAGAAAGATACTTCCATGACAAAATATCAATGTTATTTTCACTTTCCAAATTTTGAACTATCCTATAAAGGACAAAGTTTTTCTTTGGTAATAAATATGAGCATAATGAGCAAAACTTTCTACCTTGAACAAGTCTTAACAACACCTTGGCAACATTGTAAACTTCCAGCATATGGTTCATTTACATGAAGAGCATCTTGGCAGAACATTTTTAAATATCTAAGCCTCAAAGATGATGAGAAGACAAACAACCTGGCCCACAGGGTGATTAATACCATTGTAGACAACCATGATTGATTGCCCAAAACAAGTTCTTCTGTCAAATTTCTCCAGGTAAAATTTCTCAGTGCAAATGAAACTTTTTTTTTTTTTGGTCATTCTGAATATTTTAACAGCTTCATTTCCTTGGGTAGAATGATTAGTGCATTATAATTAGCATATATCCTTGGGTTGACTATCATGAAAATAAAGTTACTGCACACTTTCAGAATGTAAAATACTATAATTTGATTCATTTTTGCTTCTTTTGTTTAGCACTTTAAAGAGATGTATTCTTTTGTTGCAATGTAAAGGGCAATGTAAAAGCGTAGCAAATAACTCAGATTCATCCACAAAAGTTTTGATGTATGTACATATTCTAATGAATACATTTATCTGACTCATGGGTAGACATTACTAATTGTGATTGACAAATCCTTGATTTCTATATGACATAGCAGCTCGGTTTTTACTATACTGTAAGCTTTTCAACAAGGTCAAGCATATACACATATTGTCAACTATATCTGATTGCTAGGTTGATTCTGTAATGCTGTATTTGTTTTGATTTTATAGAAAAAAGTTTACAGAAATAAATGTTTTGTATTATGCTGTTAATAACATTTTCTGCTTTCCCTCTTTTTCAAAAATAATTCACTCAGCTTGAAAGTCTCTATTTTAGCCTAAATATCAAATCTATCTATCCATTATTAGCACTAGCTAAAAACTAACAGGGCTTCCCTCACAGCTCAGTTGGTAAAGAATCTGCCTGCCATGCAGGAGACCCAGGTTCAATCCTTGGGTCAGGGAGATCCACTGGAGAAGGAATGGCAACCCACTCCAGTATTCTTGCCTGGAGAATCCCTTAGACCGAGGAGCCTGGCAGGCTGCTGCAGTCCATGGGGTTGCAAGAGTCAGACACAGCTCAGCGACTAAAACACCACCACCAAAGACTAATGCTTAAGCACGTTTAAGAACTGACTGATCAAAGCTCTGAAAAATACTATGAATATATTGTTCTACCAAAGTACATACCCCCATAGTATAGCTTCTTTACATAAGATGTTATGAGATGAAAAGAGAATGAATATTAAATGTCTTATGCCCCTCATCTGCTAATATACTGGTGACAGAGACAGGTATGTAAATGAATACAATAGCATAGCAAGACTTGTATGACGTTGGGTAAAAAATAGGCTGCCTTAACAAAAAAAAAACTCTCAGATGCACAAGCTTAAACCAGATACCTATGTCCCTCTCTTGCATCTTTCCAGAGGTAAGCAATCTAAAAAATAGAGAATTTATATTTTCCTCATATGTAACTTTCATCTCTGATTCCCAAGTGGCTGTCCAGTTATCACTATTTCCAATTTCAGAGGCTCTGGAGAATAATATTAAAAAAATAAATAATCATATGTAAATATCTAGTTGTGACTGAAGTTTCAAAAAAAATTATGTTTGAACAATTTTATTAGTGTAGAAAAAAAGGTAAAATATATTAACTGTTTCAAAATCAAGAAAATAGAAAGGAACTAATCTTGATAAGTCAAAAAAAGCCTATAAATAAATAAAAATTAGTGCATTTCAGAAGACTTCTTCTTTAAAAATTATGGAAATAAAATATTTGATAATCATTTGAGAGAAAGCACCATAGATGGGGCTTAAAGGACCATGATAACTAAGAGAAGGGACATATAGCAGTGTGAAATCTGCATTTGCTCTAGTCATTCTCCTGAATGTATCTTCTAGTTCAGCGAAGAACAGAGTTTAAGCACAAAGGGAGTACCTCATCAGTAGCTGGAAACAGATGCTGATGCTGGTAGTATGTGCCAAAGCACCTGAGATCGACAAGCAAAATCCTGAAAAGTAGAGAACCATACAGAATTGAGCCCAAAACCCATTTCAAATTTACTTTTGAAATTTATGTCAAATGCTCTGCTGTAAGGTGCAACTTATATTCAAGGTGCAACTTCAAGAAACTCAGCAGAAAGCAGACTTAGGTAGGCTAAACACCTGAGTAGGTATTTTTGCTGCTATACAATACAGGTGAGGCAGTGGATTGAGGTCTGTTGTTATTGTTTCGTTGCTAAGTCATGCCCAACTCTTTTAAGACCCCACGGACTATAGATACCAAGGCTCCTCTGTCCCTGGAATTTCCCAGGCAAGAATACTGGAGTGTGTTGCCATTTCCTTCTCCAGAGGATATTCCTGACCCATTGATTGAACCTGTGTTTCCTGCATTGGTAGGCAGATTCTTTACTACTGAGCTACCAGGGAAGCCCCAGATTGAGGTCTAAGCCTCCCAAAGAATTAATAGAAGGCCTTTTATGAAAAACCCAGGATTTTTTTTTTTTTTGGAAACTCCAAGATGCTTACATTGTGTGTGGGAACATTAAACTGTTGAAGTAAAGATAAAAAAGATGTATATCAGCTCTAAGCACTTCTAAATTAAATTTAGACCACATCAGACTCATCCACCTACAATCTTTCTGCCTGTCAGAAAAAATAACTGATAACCATAAAAAATAGCTTAATTGTCTGTGAAGAATGATAACATTACACAAAATCAACACATGTCTTCATATATGCAGTATTCAATTAAAAATCTGAGGCATATTAAAATGCATGATTAATCAAAAGCAAAGTTAAANCTGTTGAAGTAAAGATAAAAAAGATGTATATCAGCTCTAAGCACTTCTAAATTAAATTTAGACCACATCAGACTCATCCACCTACAATCTTTCTGCCTGTCAGAAAAAATAACTGATAACCATAAAAAATAGCTTAATTGTCTGTGAAGAATGATAACATTACACAAAATCAACACATGTCTTCATATATGCAGTATTCAATTAAAAATCTGAGGCATATTAAAATGCATGATTAATCAAAAGCAAAGTTAAAAGAGAAAACAGAAACACAACTAAAGCTGGCTCACACCTCACTGCAATCAGACATATTATTTAAAATAGCCATTAAAATACAATCAAAAAGAGAAAAAATAAAGAAATCTATTAGGGATTGCAAGTCAATAAAAATAGGAAGTCAAATAAAAATTTGGAATAAATATATATAATATATATTGTATATATGTGTTTATATACATACACACACAAAGAATTTTTAAAAGTTAATAGAGAGCACAAATAGCAGATTAAACATTAGAAACAGTAGGACAAGTGATCAATAAACTGAAGGATGGAGAAAGGAAAATGTCCAAACTATAATATAATATGAGCAAAATTATAAAACAACACAAGAGATATTTGGAACACATTGAAACATTAAACAAAGTTAATGTTAAACAAAAATACAATGTAGAGATGGAGTTACAGAAGGAAAAGAGAAAGATTATGCAACAATTTGAAGAAACAGCACCTGAGAATATTAAAAAACTGATGAAACAAAAACACTAATTCAAGAAGTTACATGAACTCCCTTCAAGCTAGAAAACCTGACCACCCCCCCAAATACACAAATAAGCATTCAGAGTCAAATGGTTATAAACAAAGACAAATAGTAAGTGCTATTAACATTTTTATATGATTTTGTCATATTTGGTTAGTACTCTTTAATGGACATAAATTTTTCCAAAATTGCTATGAAAAAATTTGCTATGAATATATTTGTAGCTACCTCTTTTTATCATTTCCATTAAAAATGCCCCCAAAACTGTTAAGTTTCAATAAACTCAGTAACATATAAACATATTCATAACTATAAAATATAGTCATGGTTTTCATCAGTGTTTTTATGTTTTGCAAATCTACAAATCTAAAAATTACATCTATTTACTAACATTTGCATGTCTTTATTTTCACATGAGTTTGATTAGTCCATATAGGTTTGTTATATGTCTATATTTTTCAACAATAAAGTATAATTTTAGCCTTTTATGACTTCACAAGTCTTTCTTTTCCTAATTTAGTGATGTAAAGAAATATTTTATTAGGAATATTAAGCTTTCTTCTTTAAATGGATATATTATTATAATTCATTTTGCTAATTAGGATATATTGACCTAAACATGTCCTTGTATCCTATGGTTTCTGGATTTGATATTATATGTTTTCTGGATATTTTGCTCAGAAAGATTTCTAAATCATTAAAATAATATTTGGTACTTAAAGTTTCAAGTTGTACACTTATATTTTGTTCATCTAGATATATTCCCAAAATAGGAATGAGTTAGACATATATTTGAAATATTTTGTTTCTCTTGTGAACTGGACATTTTTTCTCTTTATTACTTTTACTCATTTTCCCTCAGAATGCTATTAATATAATTCTGCATTTATTTTAAAGGTTATATTTGTCTAGAATTTTATACATGCCAATATTTTAGCACTTTACCAGTTTCATTCCATCATTAATTATTTCTGTGGACAAGTAGGCTGTTAGTATTTTTCTTTTTATCCTTTGAAGCTTAGAGATCTGTTTTCTTATCTATTTTTAACATTTTTAACTGTAACTTTTTTCTCACTTTTGAAAAAACTATATGTGCTTAGCTATGTATTTGCACTCATGTGTGTTACTATGTACATGAGTTTTGTATATAGGCTGTTAATGGTGAATATTTCTAAATATATATCTGTTCCTGAACATATTCTTGAATTATGTGGCTTACTTTATTTCATCAGTTTTAAACACAGTAGTGCCATGATATATCTTTCAAACAATGCTCACACTCTTGCAATATTTATTCTGTCATTCCATCCAAACTAGGATTCCAAGTAATGTATTAGAATCTTCAGACAGATGCCAAATGTCCCTGATTTCCTGTTTAATATTTGCAATCCAATTTTCTCTTTATGATTTACCTGGGATAGTATCAGTTGATGTATGTCAATTTTCCAGTCCTCCTGTTGTATCCAATCTACTCTTAATGCTCAGTTATTAACATCAAGTTCTAAGATTTCTACTTGGATTTTTTTTTTTCATTCATTGGTAACATTTTCCATCTTGCTCTGTATTGCTTTGGATATATTTAATTATAGTTATTTTAAAGTCTTTCTTAACTCCAATAATGTGTATCCTGCAATTCTTTTTCTATTGACTGCTTTTCTCACAGTGCTGTTTTTAATGTTTGCTGCTGCTGCTGCTAAGTCGCTCCAGTCATGTCCGACTCTGTGCAACCCTATAGATGGCAGCCCACCAGGCTCCCCTATCCCTGGGATTCTCCAGGCAAGAACACTGGAGTGGGTTGCCATTTTCTTTTAATGTCTAGTCATTTTTAATTAAATACCAGAAATTCATATGAAAAGATTTTAAATGTTCTTTTTTTCAATTATCTTTTAGTGGAAAACAAATCAGGACAAAACTTGATAGCTCAAAAAAAATTTTATCATTATATTTTAAGATTCTGTGGTTTGAATTGAGACAGTTCTTCTTTGGGGTGTCTCCTCTGGCGGAGTCAAAAGGCAATTAAAGCTGCTGCCCTCTGAAAACTAGCCTGATCTAGTCATCCACACATGTTCCCCATGAATACACTTGGCTGGTAGATGATGCTGATAATTTTGGTCAAAAAATCTATTTATTAAATGCAGAAAAATTCAAAGCATGATTTACCATAGTTGACTTAATATTTCCTATTGATAAATATTTAGGCTGTTTCCAGTTCTTCATGATTGCATCATTATACTATATTTGATATTTAATTACAAATTGAGCCATTTCAATTGATCAGTTATCACATTTTACTTACTGTTATGCCAAACTTATTTAGTACTAATTGTGTGATTTTGTGTGGTCAGTTTAGTAATATTGAATATGAAAATTTGATATTTAATAATCATATTACTTCCTTTTTTATATTTTGCAATCATCTCTAAGAGTATTTTCATATTTTAATATTGATAATTTTGTCCCTTATGACACTCAAGTATTCTAATGTTTTTCTTTGTAAATTTATATACTCACTTTAAATATCTATTTTTTTGGTTTTCTCTCAACTTTAGACAGGATTTAAGTATAGCTCTTTGCTGGAAAGTTTTAGAGATGTTAAATGCTGACATTTTCATTCACTTTCTTGTTAAACTGTCAATTTGTTTTAATATGATCATAACTTTAATTTCTTAATATTTAATATATTTATTCTGCTTAGTTTCATTTCTGTAGAGAAATGAATTCATTACCCATCAAACAAAGAGTTTTTGATATTGAGTTACTCTGCTTCTGAATGATTTACTTTTATTCATCACTCCTCGGTGGCTCAGAGGTTAAAGCGTCTGCCTCCAATGCCGGAGACCTGGGTTTGATCCCTGGGTTGGGAAGATCCCCTGGAGAAGGAAATGGCAACCCACTCCAGTATTCTTGCCTGGAGAATCCCCTGGATGGAAGAGCCTGGTAGGCTACAGTCCACGGGGTCACAAAGAGTCGGACACAACTGAGCGACTTCACCTTCACCTTCACCTTCAAATAAAAGTCAAGTATTTATTTAATTACAAATTGAGACATTTCAATCGATCAAGTATCTCGTTTTACTTATTGTTATGTCAAACCTATTTAGTACTAATCATGTGATTTTGTGTGTTCAGTTTAGTAATATTGAATATGCAAATTTGACATGTATGCCAAATGCCTTGAATCATCTTCAGATTCATATAGTCTTTATATTTCCTTTACTTGAGAGGAAAATTTTCATCCAAGTCAGTTCAAAGAAAGAGCAAAACCTGGGTGTGAGGAAGCAGTCAGAATGCACTATAAAGAATGGCTTGGGACATGTATGTCTGAACAGAGGCTGTTAAAATTTAGTGCATGCTATGAATCTATTTCATACAGTGTAATCTGGTACCCAGGGAGATGGATTAAAAGAGCTGTGCATAACCAGGCATGCAGTGCCTTTATTTTTCTTGTTGACTTTGAAGTAAGTAGAAAAGAAAAATTATTTATGCCATAACCAGTATTCATCTTTAACTCAGTTATTAAACAAATAGAAAAGTCAACAATTTCTATTTGTCTTTATCACTTATAACATTTCTTTATAATATGATAGGGAAAAAAGAAATGATCTATAAAAATGACAGATATAAGCTTATTTTACAGTATATATGTAAGATCCTGTAAAATAATCTGCCTTTAAAGAAATATTTGGACACTAACAGTTTCATGGAATTTATGCCTGTTTAAAAATGCTCTCTCTAGAATTCCATTTATGTAATATAAATATATATTAATTTAAACTGCTTCTGAAACACAGCTAGCATAATCCCTTTTTATTCAAAATACAATTGGGACAGAAGTGAAATACATAAAAGTGATTTTGAAGTATCGTGCTAAACTTTCTACAAACTCAGATATGTAATTATGAAGAGATAAAGCCTCTGGTCACATGGCAGGCATAACTATGCTGTACTTTCCTAGTTATCTATTCATGGATCGCTGAATGAGTTAACAGCGTGCCCAGTGCAGTGCTAACTGGATGTGATATTCTTTCATGGTGTGCTGACATTTTGGGGGTAAAAGTGTGTGATGAAGGTATTTGCCTTTGACCTGAGACTTCTGGCTCAGAAAGACACACAATTTCCAAGTCTCTTTTCTAATATAAATATTTCAATTTTATTTTCTGTGTGTGTATGTTGGTACCAGAGATTATTTGTTAACCTTTTTTTTTCTTTTGTTTTCCTACATTTTCCTTTAATTTATTTAACACTTTTTATTAAAACCAAAATAGAAATCAGTACAAGGACATCTCCTCTGCCAATTCTTCTTGGGGGGAAAAAAAAAATCCTTTAAATTGCTTCTAGAAGGCCTGACTGAATAGGGAGGTAAGTTCCTGAATGACTGATTAATGTTGAAGCCAGTACTCTGGAGAACATACTGTAATACCAAGCAGGTCAGAAAATGTGCGCTGAATTATTGTTATGGTAATTACCCTCTGCTGAATTTATCTTGGTGTTAAAAAGTAATACTAAAAATTTTGAATAGGTAGAATAATTACACTTAACTGCTTTAATTAATAAATTAATTTTAGAAAATGATTCGTATCAGGAATGAGTTATAATGACTGAAATTTAAAACCTCTGTGCCAACTCTTTCTATAACTTTTTAACAAATTATGTTTAAATTATTATGAAGAAGAATATTTTTCTGGCTTGATTTTTTATCTTAGTTTTGACGTTTTTAACTACCCAGTTTTAATATGCAATCAATGTCTTCCTATTATAAGGACAAAGAATGCAAAAACACTTTGAGGAACAGTTCCACTCAGTCCCAGGGACAACTGTGATTTACATAACCCGACACACACAGAGATCAACACAAGCATGCACAAATGCTGCAGTACAAAAGACATAAACTCCAGCAATGGATGGATTCTATTACTTACCGCTAAAGCCTACAGAAACTTCATGAAGACTAGGGTAACTAAAACTCTTTGTTAATCTGTATACTTACTATTCAAAATTCCACAGTTATTTTGGAAAGACTTCATATAAATAGCAAAGAAGACATTATATTCAATTGCTGTTGACTCAAAATATATTTAAGAATATTTTTATAGCTTTTAAGCAACTTGCTTTAAACATTCATTGGTACATATTTCTTAAAATTTCCCCAAGTTCTGTGGGAATATTAGATGGACAGCTACTAAGAAGGCAATGAGATATAATGGCAGCTGCACTAGTGAAGGAATACGAGGGTGCTTGTTCTTCCTCTGTCACTATATTCCTTGGATTCACCATTGAGTTTCTCTGTAAAATCTCAAAAATGCCTACTAATCAATGTTTCATTATGTTTTAATAGAACAAATACAATAATCTCAGAAAAAAGATATTTTGGAAATGTTATATTAACAGTTTATGCAATGGTATCTTATTATTGTAATTAAACATTTCCAAATTTAGCATGGCATAAAACAGTTACCATCTCAGAAAAAAAGGAAAAAAGCATGTATTTCTTCAGAATGATTTTAATTCAGCAAATAATGATCATTTGATTTATTTCCACAACCAAGGAAAGTGCCAGGATTATCAACACAACTTTTCTCTGCTCCTCCCTTCCTCTTTCTATCTAATTTTTGTTGTTGCTGTTGAATTTCTTCTTTTGTCATTTTTCTCCTTGCCACTTACAATTTCAACACTGTAGTATGCTCAACAGCTCATGGTTTAGATCTAACAACTTTGTATATCAGAATATAATTAATGGTGAAATTAAAATGGAAATATGCTCAATACCAGTTGACTTTCCATTTAAAATCATGCTTCCTCCCTTACTTTTCATGGTGTGCTTTCCTCTTTTTAAGTAATACATATTTCTTAAAATTTCCCCAAGTTCTGTGAGAATATTAGATGGACAACTACTAATGAAGCTTACAATAAGGGATATCATACGAAAAACTAACTGTAGAACTAGTAGATCTTCTTTGTACCCAATTTCATATATTTTATTCACTTATGAGTGCTAAGTCACTTTAACTCTACACTTGGTTTCCAATTTTTTTTTATACATGACATTCAGTGACAATATAAGCTAAATAAAGACAGATTCAGATACTAAAATCTGCAATACAAGTTTAGGAATAAGAGGTCAGATTGGCAATTGCCAGAGATAAACGTGAAGGGTGGGGGAATAGGATGAAGGTGGACAAAAGATACAAACTTCAAATTACAAGTACTGGGAATGTAATGTACAGCAAAATGATTATGGTTAACAATACTGTAAGCTATATTTAAAAGTTGCTAAAAGAATAGATCTTAAAAGTCCTCATCATAAAGAAAAAACCTGTAACTGTATGAGGTGTTGGATGTTAACGAAGCTTATTGTAATTATTTGGCAATATATATGCATGTCAATATATCATGCTATATATTTTAAATAAACAGTGTTGTATGTCAATTATATCTCAATAGAACTGGAAGAAAACAGTTTAGATTGTGACTTTTTATGGTTAAAGTCCTCATACCCAACTCAACTTTGAAAAACTGTACACTGATTTCTTCCCACAAAAATACTGATACCTCAAAAATAATAAAACAGTATCTTGCTTCCATTTGTCTTCTCTTTGATCCCCATATCTCCCTCAAGAGTCCTTACCAGCTGTGTCTATCTGTCAGGGAATATGTGGGCATTCTTGTGTCACATGCCTTTAAAAATCAAAACCCACCTCTGATTTTTAACATTGCCTGAGATATTGATCCCAGACACTGCCTGAGTTCTGAAACAAAGCAGGATCCTGTGGGGCTCCTAGTAACAGAAGCCTTTCAAACTTGTTAAGCAGAGAAGGGATTGAATGCATAGGCAAGAGAAGCAGCCAATAAACAACAGTGCAGCCTTGGGGTGGGGTCCTGGTTCTACCTCCAGGGACACACAGGGCTCTCTGAGCTCTTTACAGGACTATGTGCTATGCTTAGTTGCTCAGTCACGTCTGACTTTTTGCAACCCCATGGGACTATAGCCCACCAGGCTCCTCTGTCCATGGGATTCTCCAGGCAAGAATACTGGAGTAAGTTGCCATGCCCTCCTCCAGGGGATCTTCCCAACACAGGGATCAAACCCAGGTCTCCCACATTGCAGGTGGATTCTTTACCATCTGAGCCACCAGGGAAGCCCAGCACTAAAACTCCCAATAGATGGAAGATTAGTTCACTCCAGAGAAGATCACAATTTGAGAACCTCCAGAAGGCAATGGCACCCCACTCCAGCACTCTTGCCTGGAAAATCCCATGGACGGAGGAGCCTGGTCGGGCGCAGTCCACCGGGTCGCTAAGAGTCGGCACGACTGAGCGACTTCACTTTCACTTTTCACTTTCATGCATTGGAGGAGGAAATGGCAACCCACTCCAGTGTTCTTGCCTGGAGAATCCCAGGGACGGGGGAGCCTCATTGGCTGCCATCTATGGAGTCGCACAGAGTCGGACACGATTGGAGCGACTTAGCAGCAGCAGCAGCAGAAGAAGGTCATCAGGAGACTATCTGAGACCCAGTTAAAGCAAAATAAAGTGCATCATTTCTGAAGCACATTTAAGAAAGGGAAGAGAAGAAGGTGAAGGAAGATAGTGGGGAGTAGGAGGAGGACAAAGAAAGAACAGACAAAAGGAATCCAGATTACTTAAAAGACATCATTTTGTTATCAGTGCATTTAAAACTAAATATATTACAAGACAGCATTAACTTAACAATGAGCATCAGACAGTTAATTATTTCAATGTACAATTATTCTGGATTCAAGTCTCAATGACCTATTTTGATATCTAAGATTTTCTAGTTTGTGTTTTGCTTTAAATCCAGTGAATATTTAGTCTACCTTGTGTACACAGATTCTGCTTTAGTGATTCATAGTTTCTGCAGATGCAAGCAATGGAAGTAGAAAACTAGTCAATTATTAAGGTAACATCTCTGATGCTACTTCCCATAGCCAAGTTTAGGTATTTTTAAATGAGTTTCATAGTTCCCCCTTCCCTACCACTTCAGTTCAGTTCAGTTCAGTTCAGTCACTCAGTTGGGTCGGATTCTTTGCGACCCCGTGAATCGCAGCACGCCAGGCCTCTCTGTCCATCACCAACTCCCGGAGTTCACTCAGACTCACGTCCATCGAGTCAGTGATGCCATCCAGCCATCTCATCCACTGTCGTCCCCTTCTCCTCCTGCTCCCAATCCCTCCCAGCAGCAGAGTCTTTTCCAATGAGTCAACCCTTTGCATCAGGTGGCCAAAGTACTGGAGTTTCAGCTTTAGCATCATTCCTTCCAAAGAAATCCCAGGGCTGATCTCCTTCAGAATGGACTGGTTGGATCTCCTTGCAGTCCAAGGGACTCTCAAGAGTCTTCTCCAATACCACAGTTCAAAAGCATCAATTCGTCAGCGCTCAGCCTTCTTCACAGTCCAAC
>SJYX01024063.1:379322-417140 GCA_006410675.1 Oreotragus oreotragus | reverse complement strand
CCAGTTCTAACTGTTGCTTCCTGACCTGCATACAGATTTCTCAAGAGGCAGGTCAGGTGGTCTGGTATTCCCATCTCTTTCAGAATTTTCCACAGTTTATTGTGATCCACACAGTCAAAGGCTTTGGCACAGTCAATAAAGCAGAAATAGATGTTTCACTTGTCACCAAGAAAAGGTAAAAATTATACTATACGTCACTAGAGAGATAATGTGATATCAATTTTCACAAGAATTAACAAGTAAAATATTCATTTATATTGTGTATAGAAAGAAAGATTATATATACATTTATATGCATAATTATACTGCTACCTGGATATTTTTGTTATCATTTACTTGAAAATAAGATAATTCTGACATTTGTGATAATTGTCAAATAATTGAAATGCCAATTCACTAAGATTATTTCACATACACAAATATCATGTGAGTCCTATACAGCTTTTCATTCTACAAAATGATAAAGACAGTATACTCAATGTTCAGACTTAATCTTGGATTAAAACTGATTATCTTGCAAAATAACTAGAAAGATAATGTCTAGCCTTGATAAATTACCAAGATTTATTTTCTCTCCCATGGTGACAATTTCATGGAATCTCACATCTTTGAGATTTTCTGGAGAGAGCCTCTACTCAAAAATATTTTAATCATATGTAAAGTTGTTATTTTTCTCATTTTGAGCTTTTAAAGTTCTACATCTGAACTCTGTTTTTGCCAACAGTAGCAAAACATGCGGCTCATTAGGTTATCCAGACCAAAGCAAAACTGAAAATACAACAAATTTAACAACAAAAAGGATATTAATTATCCACAAAAATTTTAAGATTCCATTAGTAGTTCTTTCTATCATAACTTCTGGTTTGAGCATTGCCAAATCACTGACTTTCCTCAAAAGTAATTACAAGCATCCACTGCACCATGACACCACAGAACCTAAGGAATATGATCAAGTTTTCAGCTCATTCATGCTGTGCAATAATTCACTCTTTGCGTTATAATTGCATAGGAGACTGGAAAATGTGTAGCTAAATCTAATCTGACTCAAAAGCTAACCATAAATCTGATTATAATAGGCATAAATTTAAACTCCTATATATATGTGTTATTATTATTAAGGCTAGTCGAACTGACTTTAGTGAAAATCTAAAACTATTACTGCCTTGAAATTTAGAACATTTAACAAATACGTGAAAATGTGTTATCAAAATATATTAAATCTTAATTGTTATGATTGTGGGGTATATATCATATATTACTTTCTCATATGTCTTCTAATAAAGTAATGTTTGTTAGAATCCAAAAGTTGGATCCTTCTACAGTATAATGCATCGTATATAAAACCTGAACAACTGAAAAAGAATTACTATGAACTTTATTATTATACAAGTTTTTAGAAGACAATGTCCATTATGTCATAGATTATACATAGCTCAAAGAGAAGTGGGGTTTCTGTCAACTGATTACTACTCATATGTGTTTACCGCCTAGTTTTCTGCTTTGCCCAAAGCAGTTAGCAATGCATACTTATGTCTGAATACTTAAAATCACATGATTTCTGAAAAATCAAGTAATTGTGCTCATCTCCTTGCTGACCAAGAAGACAGTTACAGAGCCTAAGACTAAACTTTAGACAGGCTTCTGACTACAGGTCCCTGACCTCACTCTTCTTAAAAGCATTTGCTTTAGAAAGCTGTCAATTATAAATTATTGCTCTGCCTCTTTCAGAACCAAATCATCAACAACTCAAAAATGTCTTTATAAAAGACCTGGGAGTTATCACTTTGAAATGAAATTATTGAAGCCTATATTACCACTATCTCTGATTCTTTGTGGGAGGGTAGCAGCCTAATCAACAAATCACAACCAGCAAATACAGACAAGCCTAATCACCCACATATGTGTCCTCTTACACTTCCCATTGGCTCAGCCCAGCATTTAGAAATCCTCCTGCACTTTGTTTCAGTGTAACTGAGTTTAATCTCTCTCCCCTATTGCAATAATCTTAACTCCTATTGTAATCATCTTTTGTAAAGTCTTTCTTGCCACTTTTAACAAGTGTTGAGTGCAATTTTTTCTTTTAGAATTCCCTAGTTGAATTCCTAACCCACAAAGTTCAGGTACATTATAAAAGAGTTATTTTATGCCGCTAAGTTGTAAGGATATTTTATTACACAGCAACAGTTGCTAAAAAAAAATACTCTGCAGAAATGCCTAGTGCAACTTATAGTTAAAATAAAATATAAATTTATATTTATAAATTTATAAACATGATTTCTGAAACAAATAATTTCTTGAAACAAAAATTAGTAGAGGAAAATGTAAGACTGAAAATTTTATTGGATTTTATGTAATTAGACCCTATTTTTTCCCAAGTTAACCTTAATCACACAAATCAGTCACCCCTGAATGAAGGAAACACTTCAACTTCTCTTGGTCAGCAATTAGACAGATGATTACTACTACAGAACATTCATGTGCAAAATGTGAGAACCACCACTGATCCTTCATCACAGCTACTAATCTGGACCAATCTTTAGTCACTACTGTTGTTACCTTATTACTTTAATACTTATCTCATTTTCTGATTGAGAAAAATCAAAATGTCAAACCTTTTCCACTCTTTTAAAGTGCTCCCTTTTCAACTCTTGTCTACTCTAAAAGACAGAAGTCATAAAACTACTATAATATACATTCAACTAACAGTCCATTTCTCTAGCTGAAGTGAAGGAGATGTCATTCCTCCTGTTCCTTTAGGCCTTTAGGCCAGTTCCTTTACCTGCATTCTAAATCCCAACTCTTCTAATCTTCTCAGTGGGAGCTTAAACTTTACCTGGGAGATAGACAATAATCAGATGCCAGATATCTAAGGACACCAAGTCACTAAATGTAATGGATTATTTCCCCAGTGTCATATTGCTCAACCTCTTAGCAGTATATATGGAGAAGTCTCATGGGTTTCCACCTCCCATTATCAGGCTTCTACGTGTTCGGCTACTTTCACTCACTCTGTTTGTGTGCTCAGACACTCAGTTGTGTCCAACTCTTGGCAACACTATGGGCTGCAGCCCTCCAGGCTCCTCAGCCCATTTAGGCAAGAATACTAGGGTGGGTTGCCATTTCTTCTTCCAGGGGATCTTCCCAACCCAAGAATCTAACCCACATCTTCTGAAGCCTCTTCCCTTGGCAGGTGGATACGTCACCACAAGCACCACCTGAGAAACCCTTTACTCACTCTAGCACTCTTCTTTCTTTTTTTTTTTTTAACTTTATTATTTTTTACTTTATTTTATTTTACAGTACTGTATTGGTTTTGACATACATTGACACGAATCCGTCATGGGTGTACCTGAAGTCCCAAACATGAACCCCTGCCTCCCACCTCCCACCCCTGATGTGTTTACTCTTGAGTCACCAACTGTATGTTTGCATCCCCTAAAACTTCAGTAATATGTGAAGAGGCTGTCAATGAAAAAAGTTAATTGAAGTCAATCTAAGAAAGAGGTGGAAAATTTTATATGAGCCAATCTGATGATAATAACCCAGGAGAAAGTCTTTCAGAAAGCTCTGAGGACTGTTCCACCCATCAGAGGTCAAGCACAGTTAGATGTTCTTGAGACAAAGAGTTATACATCAAAGTAACATACTGACAGTTTACATAGTCCAACAAAGCAATCCCTTACAGGATTGAGAAAGGGATGCTATCACCTAAAGAGTTATTTTGCTGGCTTCAGGAGGAATTTGTGTGGGGGAGGGGGGTGGGGGTGGGAGAGGGAATTCCCATGTTCTCTAAGGAGATAGGTTAATATATGATGCAGATGCCTGATGCATAATAAAAGGGAGGGAGTTTGTACTGACTCAAACAGCACAGAACATTTTATGTTAATTTTTTCTCTTGTCTTGCCTTAAAAATAGTTTTGTTTTTTCAAGGTGACATACTTTAACCAAGTTTGTGAAGGTAGTAAGTATTAAGGCTGGCTAGAATTTGAACACAGGCATTCTGATTCCAGATATTGTGCTTTATTGTATATTTCTCAACTTTAAAATTTTGGGCATAGTCTGTGCAGATCACTTCTCTACTTCCTCATAAAGAAATGAGAGAGTTTGAAATTGGATAAAAACTATGAGCAAAGCAAAAATACAAAAGGGTGCAGAGATTGAGAACAAAAGAAGAGGAAAGAAAGACAAGAAAACAACCCATCTCTTTCTTTGGGAGGCAACAAAAAATATAACACCCTAGCAGTTTTCCCAGAGGTGATTTCTTACTTCTCTAGAAACAATATGCTGTTGAATGAGAAAAAGCAAGATCTCAAGGTCCAGGCTACCTTATGTTAGAATAATGCCTTTGAAGAAGACAAGCAGAACCAACTAAGGAACGTTCCTTAGACCGACCCCATGATACTCAGGATCAGTGAGAAACTTTCTAGAAGTTGCCCAGCATATGGTCTAGCAATAAGAATTTAGTAGGAAGTATGTTGTCTTCTTTATCTACCATGCAAACCCTTCTTCACCCAAATCAATTTATTTGTGAACCTTCCTTCAACACTTCCCAGTGACTCAAACTGCAGCAAGAACACATCCTCATGCCTTTGCTTCAGCTCCCTCTATGTTGGAATAGCACCCAATATGCAACAAAAAAGTTGCATAGAGTATTTTGGACCATTTCAAATATGTATTCAGCCTGACAAATTATAGAAGCACCGACTCTGAAGTACTTTTAAAAGAAATGCTGAATACGTGTTTTAAGGTATCTCAGTTTCTTTCACATGGTGGCAAAAAGAGAGCTGATTAACATGCTCAGGCCAGCATCATACTCTTCAGTAAATCATTCCATAATAATGTGTTTGAAGAATCTAAGCTACTCCATTTTATTAACAGAAAAACTCCATTTTGTTTTTCCATTTTCCAACGGGAAAAGAGCCTTTGGAAATCCCCTGACCTCACCCCACTGGCCACGAGCCAATCGAACCCCAGACCAAAATCTCCTGACTTAACTCTCAGGAACTTGTGGTCTACCTAGACAATAGGGACCAATCAAGAACCAAAACACAACCCTTCAAAAGAAAGCGACCAATCAGACGTTCCCCTACCTAGAAATCCTTTTTTTTTTTTTTTTTGCCATGTATACTCCCTATATAAGCAATATAATCCAAAACCTGGGGCTCCTCCCTATAGCCTCTCTATAGTTGGTATCCATGGAGCCTCAGCTCGAGCTTGGTAATGAAAATTCTCTTGCTTTTGCGTTGGATATCAGCTCCCTGGTGGTCATTGGGAGATTTCACAACTTGGGCATAACAGTGTTAAGTTGTATGCAAACTTCTACCCTTCAAATGAAAGGTAAATATTATTCTATATACGTCTAGGATGCTTAGCTAACTTCAGACCCTGATTTATTTAAATCTGGTTAAGTGGAATGCTAAGGTCTTTTACTATATTATTCTGTATCCAATGTTGTTTTCTTTTTCAAAAATTTGAATGCAAAAAACACCAAAGCTAGGAATACAGAGAAAAGCAACAGTTCTATGATAAATGAAGTAGGTTATTCCTAATATGATAAAAGTTAAGAAATTTTAAAGAGTTCTCTACAGGTGCTAATTTTACTACTTGAATGAAATTAATAAGACTCTCTATAAAACAGCAGGAGATCCTTAGATTATACAAGTAATCAGCAAGAAAATTTATTGTGGTTTCATGAAGCATAAAATGTTTGTGTAATATATGCAAAAGTGGTACTTTATTCTCTGCAGTGAACAATTCTCAGTTCTTATAACAGAAAAATATTTAATAGCTTGACATCTCTTGAGGCATAGTTTTTAAAAGTTGTTCATGTGTGATTAATTTGACCCAATACAAAATAACAATGCAGAAATGCTGAGTCACATAAAGCTACTGGAAGATCATATACATTAAAGTAATCAGAGATATATGCAGAAAAATGTAAAAAAAAACCTTCTGAATTTTCTCTTTGAGATGCAGGCCAAATCAAGAACAATACAGAGCTAACAGTTCAGTTCAGTTCAGTCACTCAGTCATGTCCGACTCTTTGCGACCCCATGAATCGCAGCACACCAGGCCCCCCTGTTCATCACCACCTCCCGGAGTTCACTCAGACTCACGTCCATCGAGTCCGTGATGCCATCCAGCCATCTCATCCTCGGTCGTCCCCTTCTCCTCCTGCCCCCCAATCCCTCCCAGCATCAGAGTCTTCTCCAATGAGTCAGCTCTTCTCATGAAGTAGCCAAAGTACTGGAGTTTCAGCTTTAGCACCATTCCTTCCGAAGAAATCCCAGGGCTGATCTCCTTCAGGATGGACTGGTTGGATCTCCTTGCAGTCCAAGGGACTCTCAAGAGTCTTCTCCAACACCACAGTTCAATTCTTCGCCACTCATCCTTCTTCACAGTCCAACTCTCACATCCATACATGACCACAGGAAAAACCATAGCCTTGACTAGACGGACCTTAGTCGGCAAAGTAATGTCTTTGTTTTTGAATATACTATCTAGGTTGGTCATAACTTTTCTTCCAAGGAGTAAACATCTTTTAATTTCATGGCTGCAGTCACCATCTGCAGTGATTTTGGAGCCCAAAAAAATGAAGTCTGACACTGTTTCCACTGTTTCCCCATCTATTTCCCATGAAGTGATGGGACCGGATGCCATGATCTTCATTTTCTGAATGTTGAGCTTTAAGCCAACTTTTTCTCTCTTCTCTTTCACTTTGATCAAGAGGCTTTTTAGCTCCTCTTCACTTTCTGCCATAAGGGTGGTGTCATCTGCATATTCGAGGTTATTGATATTTCTCTCGGCAATCTTGATTCCAGCTTCTGTTTCTTCCAGTCCAGCACTTCTCATGATGTATTCTGCATATAAGTTAAATAAGCAGGGTGACAATATATAGCCTTACATACTCCTTTTCTTATTTGGAACCAATCTGTTGTTCCATGTCCAGTTTTAACTGTTGCTTCCTGACCTGCATACAGAATTCTCAAGAGGCAGGTTAGGTGTTCTGGTATTCCCATCTCTTTCAGAATTTTCCACAGTTTCTTGTGATCCACACAGTCAAAGGCTTTGGCATAGTCACTAAAGCAGAAATAGTTGTTTTTCTGGAACTCTCTTGCTTTTTCCATGATCCAGCACAGTTAAATCTCATAAAACATGCATTTAATCAGGGGGATGGTACGGGGAGGGAGGTGGGAGGGAGGTTCAGGATGGGGAACACGTGTACACCCGTGGCAGATTCTTTTTGATGTATGGCAAAAACAATACAATATTGTAAAGTAAAAAAAAAAAAAAATGAAGTGATACGAATTATGTAATAAATTTAGTCAGAGCAACATTAAAATAAATAAATATATAAATGATGGGAAAAAATGAATAATCAAAAACTAACTGGAAAGAATATATCTGAAACCTGAGAAAGAACTCTTAATGAAGCCAGTGTGTGTGTGGGGGGGGGGTGGGTGCTAAGTCATTTCAGTCATGTCCAACTCTCTGCAACCCCAAGGACCATAGTCTGCCATGCTCCTCTATCCAAGGGATTCACTAGACAAGAATACTGGAGTGGGTTACCATGCCCTCCTCCAGAGGATCTTCCCAACCCAGGGATCAAACCTGCATCACTTTACGTCTCCCGCATTGGCAGGCGAGTTCTTTACCACTAGTGTTACTTGGGAAGCCCAGTGAATCTAACCAGTACCTAAAATATAGAATTTCTAAAAAGGATTAAAGTAGGTGGCAACTTGGCTTTACAATATAAACTTTGGTATATAAATTTTCACTTAACTGAATATAACCAAGTTCTATGTTATAGTTCATTGTTGGAGGAAATAGCATATATTTTTATTTAGGGTCTTTTTTCTTATATATTCCTTGATTCAATGCACTTTGTCTACATAAAGTTCCTTGGATTTCACACATTGAGAATTGGGCATGAGTAACTGGAAAGGACTCATTCAAGTGTTGGCACAGTCACATGACCATAAAATGTTTAGTAAATACTATATCATGATTTTTGTTATTGGGTCCTCCCCCTTATGAAAGTAAACAAGATTTTCCAAAAAGAGAGGATTTCAGAGAAAACAGTACACAAGTGAGTATCACCCTTGGGAATCCAATCTGGACTCCTTATGCAACTGTACTTGAAGGATAATTCTTAGGAATATAAAAAAATTAGAAAATATGAATGGCCAAGAAAAAGCATGGTGATTGCAAACCTGACATTTTTAAAATGAAAATATTTACTCGAAATAAATGTTAGAAACAGTATATACCATTTGTAGATAACTATTAGGAACATACTACATACTAGGAACTTTTCTCAGATATTTTATACTAACTTACAATATTACATAATAACTTCATGAGACGGGNACATTTTTAAAATGAAAATATTTACTCGAAATAAATGTTAGAAACAGTATATACCATTTGTAGATAACTATTAGAGACATACTACATACTAGGAACTTTTCTCAGATATTTTATACTAACTTACAATATTACATAATAACTTCATGAGACGGGTGGAGAAGGCAATGGCAACCCACTCCAGTACTCTTGCTTGGAAAATCCCATGGATGGAGGAGCCTGGTAGGCTGCAGTCCATGGGGTCGCTAAGAGTCGGACACGACTGAGTGACTTCACTTTCACTTTTCATGTTCATGCATTGGAGAAGGAAATGGCAACCCACTCCAGTGTTCTTGCCTGGAGAATCCCAGGGATGGGGGAGCCTGCCAGGCTACAGTCTGAGGGATCACAAAGAGTCAGATAACACTGAGTGACTGAGCAGATGCATGTGTAGGTACATGCAAATATGATGCCATTTTACATAATGTACTTAAGTATTCTTGGAATTTGGTGTCCAAAGTCAGTTAGGATCCTGGAACTAAACCCTCGCAGATTCCAAAGGATGGCTGTACTACCTTTCATATGTTGCAGCAAGAGACACAGATGACAATTTTATCTGAAAGTAGATCTTGTTAATCATTTATGTCCTGCATTTATTTGTGACTTATTTTGAAAATTCTCCGATTCCTTTCTTCTTCATTACTGCAGAATATTTTGTTTGCCTCTTCACACTTCTCCAAGTGCCTCTCTTCTGTTGCCCAGTAAAATATATCTTGTCACACAGAGGTTTGGCTATCTAATTTGTTAAATGACACTAAAACTGGATGTTTTCAAGTAACTCAGGAAGACTATACTTGAATGAGGGAACATAAGTATGAATTGTATGAGAACAAGTCATGACAATCAAACTAATATTATTCTGGACTGAATTTCAGAATGCTTTGAATAAAAAGCAATAAAATAAAATGCAAAAGTTTCCCTAATAACCTACATTTATGTGAAACAGTTTTGTCCAAATTAACCTGAGAGCTTTCCAATATGCATAGTAAGGCAGCTAAGTAATTAAGAATAGCTCACTATTTGATATTCACAAAGTATGTCAATTATCATGAAAATTTTCATGTCCAACTTCTTTGTATAAAGTTGATTTATTATTATTCATAAATAGAGGCTTTGAAATTATGGATATTTGTACTTTGGAAGCATTCAACATTCATTGATTTGAGACATTAAATACAATTTTCTGCACTTGTTATTTAATTAAATGACTGAAAGTATCAATATAACATAGTTAAGAATTTGAAGTTGTATTGAATTAAAGCTAAGCTGAAAAAGGATTTTAAAACTGCAAGTTCTAATAAAACCTTCTATTATGATGATTTCCTCTAAAGTAATATTTTTTTTCCATATCAGAGACATATATGCCAGCTCTTTTTAAACTGATGAATAAAGTGAATTATATTTCTGATCAGACTTTTTAATTTTGTTGTGATTTAATTAAAGGCAGTTTTAAGCTTAAAACTATATATATGAATATTGAAATATATTACATTAGCTTTTTGTGCAACTACACTGAAAGAACTATCTTTACTTATTTTCTATTTTAAAATTCAATTCCCTAGTGCTTGGAAGATAATTTGATATTCAAGCTTGACCCTTAATAGCGAATTAAGTCTACTCATCAACTTTGTAATTTTAGACCCACAATTTTATCAGTTCACCTATGAATGAACACACTGTCATATCAATTCTTAAAACATGCATTTATTCAAAATGCAGTACATTTCCACTCTGGAAAATGAGTATTTTTGCTCATAGTACTCCCTTCTGTTGGATAATTTTACTCAAGAAACATATTTCCAAGTCAAAAAGAAACTTTGAATAAAATTAAACTAGATTTACATATTACTAGGAATACTACAGAAAATCCTATAACCTATTTAACTAATTAAGTTAAATGTAATTTTTTCTTATCTTTACCAAATAATTGCAATATAACTTTGTGGTTCTAGGCATTGTCCCAGGTGCTGAAATGAAAAAGCAAAATTGTAAAACCCCTGCCCTTATAGTGTTTAAATTCTTAAAAGGAAGTCATATTGTATATAAATTCACTCTAGGTAAAAGTGAAGTACATATTTTACATTGAATAGTCAGGGAAGGTTTCTCTGAGTTTATGTTCTCTAATCAAAAATGAAACTAGGGAGGGTGAAATGTCATGTAAGCATTACTGAGAACAATGGTGCTAGCAGGAAAATCAGCAAAAACAAATGCTTTGAAGAGGAAAGAGGAAGAGGAGGAGGGAGAGCAGAGCTAAATGAAAGAGAGTGAGGTGGGAAATGTTGGAGAAGTACATGGAAGCCAGATCCTATAGGCCCAACGGGCTATGTTAGACACTCGTCTTTTGACTTTGAGGGTTCAGAGTCTATTTCAGAGTTGTAAACAAAGGTATGATATGCTATGATTTAAATTTGTAAAGTATCACGTGGACTTCTGTGCTAACAAATCACTAGAGAGCAGTGTGGAAGAGGGCATTCCAAAAGGGAGGTTATTATTATACTCTAGGTCAGAGACTATAGTGGCATGAATCAGGGAGACAGTTCTGAGGTGATGACAGGTAACTAGATTATTGGTGAACCCAAGAGGACAAGCTGATATATATAGGATGTAGCATGTAATAAAGAGGATGAATCAATAATAAATCTTAAAAATAGATAACTAATAAGAATCTACTGTATACCACAGGGAACTCTACTCAATACTCTGTAATGACCTGCGTGGGAAAAGAATCTAAGAAAGAGTCGACATATGTATATGTATAACTGATTCACTTTGTTGTAAAACAGAAACTAACACATAGTAAATCAACTAAGAAAAGTGAAAATGGAAGTGTTAGTTTCTCAGTCATATCCGACTCTTTGCAACCCTATGTACTGTAGCTCACTAGTCTCTTCTGTCCATGGAATTCTCCAGGCAAGAGTACTGGAGTGGGTAGCCATTAAATTAATTAAAAAATACTAATAATAAATCACTTTCTCTTGAGCAAGCAGGGATAGTAGTGACACTTATTGAGATGGTAAAGCAGCTCTGAGAGGGGAATCAAATGCTCTGCTTTATCTTATTAATTGATATATTTAGTAAAAATCTAAATAAGTAGGTAGTTAGATTCATAGGTTCATTAGAACACTAAGATCTTGCAATAAAATAAGGGTGTCACCAGCACAAAGAATTTATCCAAAGATATGGGACCATACAAAATTATCTAGGGCACAAATCAAGCAAGAGGAAAGATATTAAAAGTATGTTCCTAAGGCAGAAAAATAATAGTTGTTGCATATCCAGAGACAGATTAGGTTTGAGTGGACAATGATGATAACTGTGAAAATATAAGCTACCATAAACAAAAATAAAAAAAAAATGTGAGAGCAATAGAGGGTTTGGAAGTCAAAGGTAGGATTTTAGGGTGAATTAAAAGATTGTATAGGTATTTTTTTTCTAAATTCTTGATTACAGTAAACAGCAGCAATGATAATATTAACAAAATCAACTTAGAATATAGATAACTATAGGTCAACCTATAGGCCTATCTAGAGATTTAGAATTCATCCTCACAGGATGAGCTAAATTCCAGACCTTGAATATCCCACAAAGGTGAAAAGTTTATTTATGTTTCTAATTGTATATTTTAGATTGTTGTTGCTTTTGTTGTTATAGGGTTGAGGGGCCTTTTATAGATATATCAGGGCCCTAAGGGTGAACTGTTAAAATAATTAAGGCTAACATAGAAAACAAACATATTTACCAAAGGGGAAAGGGGATGAAAAAAAGGATAAATTAGGAATTTGGGATTAGTAGACATAAACTAGTATATATAAAACAGATAAACAACAAGGTCCTACTGTATAGCACAGAGAACTGTGTTAAATATCCTATAGCAAACGATAATGTAAAAGAAAAAAATAAAATAACTGAGGCTATTGGTTCAGTTCAGTTGCTCAGTCCTGTCTGATTTTTGTGACTCCATGGATTGCAGCACTCCAGGCTTCCCTGTCCATCACCAACTCCCAGACTTTACTCAAAGTCATGTCCATCGAGTTGGTGATGCCATCCAACCATCTCATCCTCTGTTGTCCCCTTCTCCTGCCTTCAATCTTTCCCAGCACCAGGGTCTTTTTCAATGAGTCAGTTATTCACATCAGGTGGCCAAAGAATTGAAGTTTCAGTTTCAGTATCAGTCTTTCCAATAAATATTCAGGCGAGATTTCCTTTAGGATAGACTGGTTGGATCTCCTTGTAGTCCAAGGGACTCCCAAGAGCCTTCTCCAACACCACAATTCAAAAGCATCAGTTCTTCAGCGTTCAGCTTTCTTTATAGTCCAACTCTCACATCCATGAATGGCTACTGGTAAAACCATAGCCTTGGCTAGAGAGACCTTTGTTGGCAAAGTAATGTCTCTTCTTTTTAATATGATGTCTAGGTTGGTCATGGCTTTCCTTTCAAGGAGCAAGCATTTTTTAATTCCATGGTTGCAGTCACCAACTGCAGTGATTTTGGAGCCCCCCAAAACAAAGTCTCTCACTGTTTCCTTTGTTTCCCCATCTGTTTGCCATGAAGTGATGGGATCAGATGCCCTGATCTTAGTTTTATGAATGTTGAGTTTAAGCCAGCTTTTTCACTCTCCTATTTCACTTTCATCAAGAAGCTCTTTAGTTCTTCTTCACTTTCTGCCATAAGGGTGGTGTCATCTGGGTAAGTGAAACTACAGTCCTCATAATATTGTACAGCCACTGTAACTGTGAAGATTCTGACCAGGAATAGCCAAAAAGACAAGAAGTAATACTCAAACCAGTCTAATTTTACACCGTGATATTCCTAACATCATTTTATATGTCTATATTAGAAATAGTAAAAGGATAAGTGAATGAAACAAACAAACAAACACATCCATGTTGTAACAGATGAAAATATTTCATTCTTTTTTCTCTAATGTTCCCTTGTCACAGACAGTTGTGCTCAAGCATTTCTGACTCTTTGTAATCCCTTGGGCTGTAGCCCTCCACTCTCCCCTGGCCATGTGATTTTCCAGGCAATAATACTGGAGTGGGTTGCCATTTTCTACTCTAGGAGATATTCCCAAACCAGGGATTGAACCTGTGTCTCTTGCATCTCTTGTATTGTCAGGTGAAATTACCACTGTGCCACCTGGAGTCCCATATTTGTATATGCATATCATAACTTGTTTATGCATTCATCTATTGATGGACATTGAGGGTGCTTCCATATCTTGGCTATTGAAAAAAAATACTACAATGAACACTGGACTGAATAAATCTTTTCAAATTAGTGTTTTCATATTCTTTGAATAAATACCCAGAATTGAAATTGCTGGATTATATGGTATTCCTATTTTTAATATTTTTAGGAATCCCCATACTGTTTACCCTAGGGGCAGCACCAATTTACATTTCCACCAACACTGCATGAGAATTTCCTTTCTCTACATGTCTCTAAAACTCAATATGTGTGTTCTGTTTGACAATGGTCATTATTTTTAAAAATTAATTTTTATTGGAGTAATCTTGATTTACAATGTTGTGTTAGTTTCTGCTGTACAGAAAAGTGACGCAGATATACAAATACATATATTCACTCTTTTTTAGATTTTTTTCCCATAAAGACCATTGCAGATCATTGAGTCTCATTCTCTGTGCTATAAACTAGGTCTTTATTAGTTATCTATTTTATACATAGCAGTGTGTATTTGTCAATCTTAATCTCTCAACTCATCCTTCTCTCCATTTCCCCTTGGTAATCCTAAGTTTGTTTTCTATATCTGTGTCTCTATTTCTGTTTTATGAATAAATGCATTAGAATTTTTTTTTTTAGATTCCACATATAAGCCATATTATATGATATTTGTCTTTCTCTGTCTGACTTACTCCATTCAGTATGACAATCTCTGGGTCCATCTATGTTGTTATAAGTGGCATTATTTCATTATCTTTATGGCTGAGCAATATTCCATTGTATATATGTATAACATCTTCTTTATTCATTAATGTGTCAATGGACATTTAGGTTGTTTCCATGGCCTGTCTATTGTAAATACTGCTTCAATGAACATTGGAATGCACATATCTTTTGGAATTATTGTTTTCTCTGGTATATGCCCAAGAGGAGGACTGCCCAATCCATATGGCAATCCTATTTTAAGTTTTTTTTTAAGGTACGTCCATACTGTTCTTCATAGTTATACCAAATTACAGTCTCAACAACAGTGTGGGAAGGTTTCCTTTTCTCCCCACCCTCTCCAGCATTTATTGTTTGTAGACTTTTTTGAGGATGGGCATTCTTACTGGTGTAAATTGTTAGTGAAAGTGTCAGTCACTCAGTCATGTCTGACTCTTTGTGATCCATGGACTGTAGCACACCAAGGTACTCTGTCCATGGAATTCTCCAGACAAGAATACTGGAATCCCTATCCAGGGTATCTTCCCAACCCAGGGGTCAAGTCTGCATTTTCTGCATTGCAGGAAGATTATTTACCATCTGAGCCACAAGAGGACTGGTGTAAGGTGATACCTTACTGTAGTTTTGATTTGCATTTCTCTATTTGATTAGCCTTTCTCTATTATTTTTAATTATTAGTGATGTTGGGCATCTTTTCATGTGCTTTTTGGTCATATCTATGCCTTCTTTGGATCTACTCCAGTGTTCTTGCCTGGAGAATCCCAGGGACGGTGGAGCCTGGTGGGCTGCTGTCTATGGGGTCGCACAGAGTCAGACACAACTGAAGCGACTTAGCAACAGCAGCAGCAGCATGCCTTCTTGGGAGAAACATCCAAAGAAATGTAGCTGTCAAGTTTTCTGAGAACCACGTATTAGACTGTTTCTTCTCCATTGTATAGTCTTGACTCCGTTGTCAGGTTAGGTGACCAGAGGTGCATGGGTTTACTTCTGACTGGTGTGAGGTGATATCTCATTGTACTGCTTTTGATTTGCATTTTCCTGATGTAGAAAGTGATGCGGATCATCTTTTCATGTGCCTTCAAATCCTCTGCCCTTTTTAAAATCAGGGTTTGCTTTTTGTTGTTGAGTTGTATGTGTTCTTTGCACTGTGGATATTAACCCTTTATCAGATATATCATTTGCAAATACCTCCTGCTATTTAGTAGGTAGCTTTTTTTTTTGCTTTGTTGATAGTTCCTTCAGTGTGATAAAGTTTTTTAGTTTGATGTAATCCCATTTGTTTATTTTTTCTCCTGAGAAGAAGTATCCCCCCCTCAAAAAAAACACTGCTAAGACTGATGTAAAAGAGTGTACTGCCTACATTTTCTGTTAGAAGTTTTATGGTTTGAGGTCTTACATTTAATCTTTAATACATTTTTTTTGTTTATTTTTGTATATGGTTTAAGAAAATAGTCCAGTTTGACTATTTTTCAAGTATCTGTCCAGTTTTCCCAACAACATTTGAGATTGTCTTTTATCCATTTTATATTCTCAACTTCTTTGTCATATTTAATTGACCATAAGGTTTACTCCTGGGCTCTCTGTTACACTGATCCATATGTCCGTTTTTGTGCCAGTACCATACTATTTTGATTAATGTAACTCTGTAGTATAGTCTGAAGTCATGGAGCATGATACTTACTGTTTTGTTCTTTTTTAAGATTGTTTTAGCTATCCAGGATCTTTTGTGTGTCCAAGAAAAATTTCAAATTATTTGCTTCAGTTTTATATAAAAACTTCCATTGGTATATTATAAGGATTGTATTAAATCTATAGATTGCCTTGAGTAGCATCACTATTTTAATACTATTTTGATGCATGAGCATGGCATATATTCCCATCTGTTTGTGTCATCTTCAATTTTTTTCATCAGTGTGTTATCATTTTCTGAGTACAGGTCTTTTATCCCCTTAGTTAGATTTATTCCAAGGTCTTTTATTTGTTTTGATGCAATTATAAATGCAGTTTTTTAAATTTATTTTTTGATTGTTTGTTGTTATTATATAGAAACCCAACAGATTTCTGTAATTTTAATTAATGAACTGTTCTAAGTCACCTCAGTTGTGTCTGACTCTTTCTGACCCTATGGACTTCAGCTTGCAGGCTCCTCTATTCATGGGATTCTTCAAACAAGAATACTGGAGTAGACTGCCATGCCTTCCTCCAGGAGATCTTCCTGACCCAGGATCAAACCTGCATCTCTTATGTCTCCTGCATTGGCAAGTAGTTTCTTTACACCAGTGCCACTTGGGAAGCCCTTAATTAATTAATTAGGTGTGCTGGAACTTAACCAAGTTCATTCATGTGTTCCAGTAATTTTCTGGTGGTGTCTTTAGGATTTTCTATGTATAATATTGCGTCTCTGCAAATAATAACAGTTTTACTTCTTGTTTTCTTATTTAGATTCTTTTAATTTCTGTTTTCTTGTCTGACTGCTGAGACTAGGACTTCCAATACTATGTTGAATGTAAGTGGTGAGTGGGCATTCTTGTCTTGGTCATGACTTAGAGGAAGTGCTTTCAGCTCTTCACCTTTGAATGCGATGTCAGCTGTGGTCTTGTCATATATGGCCTTTATTACTTTGAGCTATGGTCCTTAACATCCACTTAGTTGATAGTTTTTATCATAAACGAATGTTGAATTGTGTCAAAAGCATTTTCTGCATCTATTGAGATCATCATATGATTTTTTTCAGTTTGGAAATGTGATGTATCACCTTAATTGATACATGGATAATGAACCATTCTTGTATCCCCAGGGTAAATTCTACTTGATAATTGTGTATGACTTTGTTAATGTATTATTGATCTCAGTTTGCTAATATTTTGTTGAGGAACCTGTATCCATGTTCGTCAGTGATACCGGCCTGGAATTTTCTTTTACTGTGTAATATAACATGATAGTGGTTCACAGAATGAGTTCGGAAGTATTCCTTCCTCTGAAGTATTTTGTAATAGTTTGAGAAGAATAGGTGTTAAGTTTTTCTCAAAATGTTTGGCACAATTTACCTGTGAAGCTGTGTGGTCCTGAAATTTAGCTTGCTGGGAGTTGTGTTTGTTTGTTTCTATTTTTGTTTCTGTTTTAATTACTGATTCAACTTCATACTGGTAATCAGTCTATTCATGTTATCTGTTTCTTTCTGATTCACCCTGGTGTACTGTACACTTCTAGGAATTTAAATAAGAAGTTTCTTTCATATTAATATTAATGAGAGACCTTACTAATACTGAAATTGAAAGTTCATAATTCACATACATGCTTCTCCCAATAAATTTTTCTGTTGTTCCTATCGGTCTCCTCCTCTTATGTCAGAAGCACTAAGTTCAGTGCATAATTACTCACTGTTTGTTCTAATTGCTAATTACTTCATAAACATTACTCTTAGAGGGCATGGACTATATGTTATCTGAGCATATCCATAAAAATGGCCTACTAATGAAACCATCATGAGAAATGAAGTTTAACAAAGCAAAACAAAAATAGTATTCATCCACAGAATATAAAATACAAAAATAATTTCTTCTGTTATACAAAGATACATAAAATTTGAGCAGTATGAACATTTTGCAAGTCTGGTTTTACGCTCTCTGCTATTTATATTCTTAAAAAGGTTCATAACTTATATTAAGAGCAAGTTAAGTGAAAATCTTCTATGATATAAATTTCAACAAATATAGCTATGAGTATGATTAAAATACTGTTTTTAATTGAAAGTTGTATATCTTAATGTCAATAAAATTATACATCTACAGTTATAAAATAAATATTGAGATCAGAATGCCTAGAAGCATCTTAAAAGAAAACTGTTTCTATAGTTTTAATAGTTAATGTGCCCAATCTAGAAGGATAGAGTGGGGAGGCTGTGGGAAGTGGATTCAGGATGGAAAAGACACATGTAAGTATACCTATGGTAGACTCATGTTGCTGCATGGCAAAAACATCGCAATATTGTAAAGTAATTATCCCCCAATTAAAATTAATTTTTAAAAGTTAACATGCCTACTGGTTAAAGAGTTATCAGTGTTTCAAATGTTTCAGATGTTCAAAATGACTAAATGCATTAAAAAGATGACAACTAAATATTAAAAACTGCAATTCATGTGTATGCCTAAGTGCTCATACATGTTTTTAACAAAGCTTGCCATTTTAATAAACAGTATGACATGATATTATTCCATTATAAAGTCTTATTTTTCCTGATTGTTTTTATGCAATGTTGAGTCCTAGAAAAAGGTGTGAGTTACTTTTCTTTCTGAGAGATGTTACCACCTGATATGTCAGATTCCTTATCCTATAGGGAGTCAAACTGGAATTGTTAGTATCTCCTATGTGTTATATTATGGTTTAGATTCAAACTCCTATGTACATATATATAAATATATGTATAATTATGCTTTATATTCAAACATCATTTGCCAAAGATGTTTCCTTCATAATGTCTAAGGATGTAGATTTGCTTTTATTAAAGCTATGCATTAAATAATCATAAAAGAAGCTTGAATAACATTTTAAGACATAGCTGCACTATTACCCCATAATTTATTTTCTATAGATAGAAATAGTGTGCAACATTTGGAAATGGCAAACATCATACAAAGGAAACAGGAATTTTAGATACAGGTATTTGAGATTAATATAACATTCATAAGACTTCCCAATTAAAACTTTCACATTAGCAGTGCATTTTAAACAGTTAATCTCCTAACGAGACATATGCACCAATGAGAAGTAAGTTGCAGGACTGAATGTGGCCCTGAGGCCTGCATCTGGAAAGGGCTACATTTTGGTATTTTTAGAGCTAGCTCATTTCATTTGGAAAAGATAGTGCTATACTGCCACCTTCTGATCAGATCAAATGCTTTGGTATAATTAACTTTTTTAAGGCATAAAATATTAGGATACTTTATATTTTTCTTAAAACAGTTATTTGTAATATTATGCACATGCAAAATAATTTAAACAGCATATAACTAAATTATATAAAATAACAGCAAGTTAAACAACCATAAACCCACTGTCCAAATTAAAAATTAAACATTATCAACAACTCTGAAACTGTCTGCATAAACCTGCCCAATCCTATCTAACATTAAAACTTAACTCTGAAAATATATTTTTTCTCCCACAGATTTGTAACCTATTCGCATGTCTGTGGTTCTTTGCTTCTGATCTATTCCCTATACATGTGGCTGATAACTCCTGTGTGTTTCCATAGATACACTACCTTTCTCCTTAACCTTTACTCTGTTGGGGAAAAATGCTTTCACTTATTTAACATTTACTAGACACCTACCATGTGTCCAACAGCTCTAAGGGAGAACAAGACGAAATCTCTGCTTGCCCAATGAATAAGTTTTATATGCAACTCAGAAAATCAACTGAACAATTAAATTCCAGTTAGGTAAGTGCCACAGTTAAACTAATACAAGTCCTTTTTCTCAACTTGGCTGATTTTCAAGAACTTGATGGTAGTGCAGACACTGACAGAGGATCTGGCCAGCATGGACTCTTAATTAAATAATGGATTGACTCAGGACACTGTCATCAGGTCAGTAATATGATTGGACCCAGGATCTTAATTCAAATGTCCTGCGAGGAATTCATTTTATCACATTTCACTTAAGCCCTGTAATACACAATACTGTTGTTCTAGTAAACTTGGCAGATGTTATTATTGGCTATAAGAAATGCCTAGAAGGGATATAAATGAAAATGGTATTAGTTTGCTTTCCTAGGAAAAGTATTCTAAAGGTTGAGATGGTAAAATTTGTCTATAAATACTCAGGACAGAAATTGTATTTAATAGCTATTCATTTTCCATAGCAATCTTGCATAGGATTTTAAACAATAAGCTCATTTACTAATAAAAATATTTTCAAAAGCTAAGTCTTTCATATAAAAACATTAGGAGCTTCCCAGATCGTGCTAATGGTAAAGAACCCACCTGCCAATGCAGGAGATGCAGGAGACTCAGGAGACTTCGGTTCAGTTCCCAAGTTAGGAAAATCCCCTGAAGAAGTGCATGGTAACCCACTCCAGTATTCTTGCCTGGAGAAGCCCATGGACAGAGGAGCTTGGCAGGCTACAGTTCAAAGTGTTGCAAAGAGTCAGACATGACTGAAGTGACTTAGCATGCACACGAATATGAACATTAATTGAAATAACTTGTTTTCACTTTTGAAATTGCTGAGAAATACTATACTATATTTAAAAATATCTGACTTAACTGGTGACCACAAATAATACAATTTGGCAAGAAAAATAAGTTTATTCATTTTTAATAGGCATACATGTAAAATGGGTTAAGTTTGGGAAATGATCAGAAATCTCTCTTTCAGTTTTACAAACATGGTTGTGCACCAGAGGCGAAAATTATATACAAATATTTCCTGATGTCTCATCATTTTAGGTGGAAAAATGAAAAGTCACTCAAAATTTCGTGTAGTTTTCCATGAAAAAACTCTCATCCTAGCTCATTGGAAGCGAGATGAAAGCATCTGATAGTTTTCTGAAGCCATTTCATAACTTGTACTTGAATAAGACAGATCTTAGCATAGCTGCTCTACCGTGGTTTCCTGGTGGTGCCTGGTTAGTTATCAGTGAAGATTTTCCCTTTCTTTACATCCAGATTATTCCTTTAATTTAAATATCTTAAAATAACATCACCCTTAACTGTTCTTAATCTTCAGCAATCCTGAATTCAGAGCATTTAAATATCAAATGGTCTTTCTAGCTACACTGCTATCTGATCTGGATCTTGCATAATATTATCTGGATCTTCTATAATATAAGGGGCCTCCCAGGTGGCTCAGTGGTAAAGCATCCATCTGCCAATGTAGGAGATTCAGGAGATCTGACTTTGGTTCCTGGGTCAGAAAGAACCCTTGGATTAGGAAATGGTAACCTATTCCACTGTTCTCGCTGGGAAAAATCCAATGGACAGAGGAGAATGGTGGGCTATCATCCATGTGGTCACAAAAGAATTGGAAGTGATTTAGCATGTACACACACACACATGAAATCCATCATTTAAACAACAGTTAGATCACCCTCATTAGACCACACTCCTAGTACCATTTTTCCATGTGTAAGCAATGATCTAAAATTGTATCTTACACAAATAGAATTGCTTTATTCTATGCCTCAATAGTTTTTCTTTAGTTATATATAATATTTATTACAAAACATTATATAACATTATAAATATTATATAACATTATATAGTTTGTCTTTTTTACATATATCCATTTGCCAACAAAGGTCCATCTAGTCAAGGCTATGGTTTTTCCAGTGGTCATGTATGGATGTGAGAGTTGGACTATAAAGAAAGCTGAGCACTGAAGAATTGATGCTTTTGAACTGTGGTGTTGGAGAAGACTCTTGACAGTCCCATGGNAGTATTCTAAAGGTTGAGATGGTAAAATTTGTCTATAAATACTCAGGACAGAAATTGTATTTAATAGCTATTCATTTTCCATAGCAATCTTGCATAGGATTTTAAACAATAAGCTCATTTACTAATAAAAATATTTTCAAAAGCTAAGTCTTTCATATAAAAACATTAGGAGCTTCCCAGATCGTGCTAATGGTAAAGAACCCACCTGCCAATGCAGGAGATGCAGGAGACTCAGGAGACTTCGGTTCAGTTCCCAAGTTAGGAAAATCCCCTGAAGAAGTGCATGGTAACCCACTCCAGTATTCTTGCCTGGAGAAGCCCATGGACAGAGGAGCTTGGCAGGCTACAGTTCAAAGTGTTGCAAAGAGTCAGACATGACTGAAGTGACTTAGCATGCACACGAATATGAACATTAATTGAAATAACTTGTTTTCACTTTTGAAATTGCTGAGAAATACTATACTATATTTAAAAATATCTGACTTAACTGGTGACCACAAATAATACAATTTGGCAAGAAAAATAAGTTTATTCATTTTTAATAGGCATACATGTAAAATGGGTTAAGTTTGGGAAATGATCAGAAATCTCTCTTTCAGTTTTACAAACATGGTTGTGCACCAGAGGCGAAAATTATATACAAATATTTCCTGATGTCTCATCATTTTAGGTGGAAAAATGAAAAGTCACTCAAAATTTCGTGTAGTTTTCCATGAAAAAACTCTCATCCTAGCTCATTGGAAGCGAGATGAAAGCATCTGATAGTTTTCTGAAGCCATTTCATAACTTGTACTTGAATAAGACAGATCTTAGCATAGCTGCTCTACCGTGGTTTCCTGGTGGTGCCTGGTTAGTTATCAGTGAAGATTTTCCCTTTCTTTACATCCAGATTATTCCTTTAATTTAAATATCTTAAAATAACATCACCCTTAACTGTTCTTAATCTTCAGCAATCCTGAATTCAGAGCATTTAAATATCAAATGGTCTTTCTAGCTACACTGCTATCTGATCTGGATCTTGCATAATATTATCTGGATCTTCTATAATATAAGGGGCCTCCCAGGTGGCTCAGTGGTAAAGCATCCATCTGCCAATGTAGGAGATTCAGGAGATCTGACTTTGGTTCCTGGGTCAGAAAGAACCCTTGGATTAGGAAATGGTAACCTATTCCACTGTTCTCGCTGGGAAAAATCCAATGGACAGAGGAGAATGGTGGGCTATCATCCATGTGGTCACAAAAGAATTGGAAGTGATTTAGCATGTACACACACACACATGAAATCCATCATTTAAACAACAGTTAGATCACCCTCATTAGACCACACTCCTAGTACCATTTTTCCATGTGTAAGCAATGATCTAAAATTGTATCTTACACAAATAGAATTGCTTTATTCTATGCCTCAATAGTTTTTCTTTAGTTATATATAATATTTATTACAAAACATTATATAACATTATAAATATTATATAACATTATATAGTTTGTCTTTTTTACATATATCCATTTGCCAACAAAGGTCCATCTAGTCAAGGCTATGGTTTTTCCAGTGGTCATGTATGGATGTGAGAGTTGGACTATAAAGAAAGCTGAGCACTGAAGAATTGATGCTTTTGAACTGTGGTGTTGGAGAAGACTCTTGACAGTCCCATGGACTGCAAGGAGATCCAACTAGTCCATCCTAAAGGAGATCAGTTCTGAGTGTTCATTGGAAGGACTGATGTTGAAGCTGAAACTCCAATACTTTGGCCACCTGATGAGAAAAGTTGACTCATTTGAAAAGACTCTGATGTTGGGAAAGATTGAGGGCAGGAGGAGAAGGGGACAACACAGGATGAGATTTTTGGATGGCATCGCCGACTCAACAGACATGAGTTTGGGTGGACTCCGGGAGTTGGTGATGGACAGGGAGGCCTGGCATACTGCGATTCATGGGGTCGCAAAAAGTTGGACACGACTGAGCGACAGAACTAAAATGAACTGAACTGAATTTTTATTATTACTATTCTTCATCATTCTTTTTAAAGTACAGCTCTTAATTTACAATATTCACTTGGAATTCAGTTTCCCCTTCTACAGTGTTTTTAGTTTCTTCTCATACTTCCATCTGTTTCATCCCCCTAAACCTCGGTGAAACTTATAAAAGAATGCCATTTTTTAAAAGACTAGATCAAGCATAAATGAGGCATTTATATTTGAATTATTTAGTGCTTGAAATCTTTCTTCAAGGAAGATAATAGTAGGTATTGCTCCTTCCAGACAATTAGTAATCTCTATCTAAAAGACAAGTCAGCACCAAGGTACATACTGCCAGCTTACTTATTGTGGTGTTTGGATACATTACTGACAGGGCACCAAACAGTCTATGCACTCAAACATCGAAGAGGAAATGAGTGCATGCTATACTCTATGTGGAAACATGATTGTTAGTCCCTGTGTTTACGAATATATAATTTAGTATGGAAAACTTGGCTGGGGTAAAATCTTAATAAAATGGTTTGGGAAAGAACATTTTTTTGATATATGATCTAGGTTATTTATAAAGACTGAAATAAAAGTAACTTTGAAGTATTATCAAGTCCCTCATTTTCCTTTTACTCAAATAGGATTGGCATTGCCCAAGGTTAAATTATGCACCTAACCACATCGTGAATTTTGTTTTACTGTGAATTAAATTGCAAGTGCCTCACCTTGCAATATTAGAATTGTTTTCCTTTAAGTCCTAAAGGTTTTTCAATCTTCAGTAGTTCCTTATTAAAATGCAAATACTCTCGGACTGGAAAGCCCTTAACTCAAACGTATTTAACACTTTAGAAAGCAGAAGGGCATGATGACCTCTAACTGGGAGGAGTAAGTAGTTACTGATGTCATGACTGCAGAAGGGAGGAGTGTGCTGGGAAAACCAGGGCAGCCACCTGGAATTGTCAGTCTTGTCTCTCTACAGCCTAAATATGTTATATTCTTAATGTGTTTAATCAGTGATATTAAACTATCTTTTCCTTAATATGATGGTAGTGTTTTTTCTCCTCAGGCTTTTGGCAGAGCAAAAGCAAACCAGTAAGATTGAACCTCCTGCATATCTGAGCTGGAAGCGGCATGCCTCCTGCCCCAACAGGCTACGGACCAATTGTTATGGTCAGAGTTCACAGTAGAATAGGACCCTATTTCATTTCCAAAGCACTCCCTTCAGTAATACATTGATTTGCTAAAAATATAGAATAAAGAAAGGCTTTGTATGTATATGTACATGTATAGTCTCTACGTCATGGCATTACATTTTTGGCCAACATACCTGTAAACAACTAAATTTATTTTATTATAAAAGTTCGGGGAGTTTATAAATCAAAACTATAGGACAGTTAGTGGGCAAATATTTCTTATTAATCATAATATGGTAGCACTGGGCACCATAAAGGGTATTGCTTTGTTACAATATAACACAGAATTTATGAAAATCATGTTTAAAACTAATAATCTGCTTGTTTATGGCTGTGATATAGAGCTTGTGCAGATCTCTTTAAATAAGCGAATGCATAAGATAACAAATCTTGAATTATACTAGAAAACTGAAATATACCTGTATCTGTTAAGAGGTTTTTGTAGAAGAAATAGGGAACCAAACTCAAACTATCAAACATAAATGTATATTTGCGAATTCTCTTAACTTCCAGATGAAGAGACAGAAGTTTTCAGTTTTCAAGTAATGAAGGATTCTACTTATTTTTAATGAAGTAGAAATCCACTTAGAAAAATCCCTTCACGTTGTGTTGATTCAAATGGACACAAATGCTCATTGTTGATAATACCATTTTATCTTGGAAAATGCCATGCTGATTGGAACTGGCATGGGTAATCTGAGCTGATCACTGCAGCAAGGAGGAGGAGGTGGGGTTTCTCCCACTGCAGGGTCAAAAACGAGCTTCTATTTGGGTCATACAAACAGTATGGCTAATGAACACAGTGAAAGTAACGGTGGGAATACAATCAGACTATTACATATAACCGATCCCAAATATGGCTTAAAGCTCCTCATTATTTTTGATAAAACGCTATTACACAGATAAAAAGCATGAACAAGAGTTCATAAGGAGCTTATAATCATGGGTACCTGATTCATATTAACATAATGACACAAAGAACAGAATGGATACGTATTTTCACACATTACATAACCATGCCCTATGTGTGAATGTATGTGTGTGTGTGTGTGTGTGTGTGTACAGAGATATGCACAAAAGTATCATGATGACTATGATGTATATTTATGCCTGCTTAAAATCAGAGGCATATATACATATCTAAAGCCTTAGAGTTTAGTTTAAATGCTTTACACTGATATTAAATAGAATGAGGCCCCCAAAACTTTTTTTAACTTCTGAAATGTATATTTTTGTACAGTGTTTTTAGCATTTTATATGCTTATACAAAGTGAAATTTTCTGTGAATGCTTCTTTTGAATTATGACAGTTTTTATTCTAGAAGTAGTACCAAATTAAAATAGTTTTTAAAACAATTTACTATAGGAACCAATTACAGTTGATTCTTGAACAACATGAGTTTGATCTACCCGGGTCCACTTATACACAGAGTTTCTTCAGTGAATATGTCCTGTAGGACCCATGGTTGCTTCAATCTGAGGATCTGGAACCTTGGGTAAGGAAGGCTGACTGTAAAGTTATACTCAGCTTATCACTGCACAGGGATTGGTGCCCCAAACCCTGAGCTGTTCAAAGGGCAACTGAATTGAATTATTTAAAATAGGATTTTAGACATTTGAAAATACCTTAAAAATATATTCCTAAATCTCTTCCTGTAAGATAAATATACTCTTCCATAACCTGGTTTAGCAAAGTTTTTCAGCGAAAGGCCAAATAGTAAATATTTTCCACTGGGCATACCATATGGTCACTGTTGATATTACAGTGCGAAGTCAGCCACAAGCCAGTATGCAAATGAATAAACGTGTCTATGTGTCAGTAAAACTTTATTTCAAAAACTGGGCAGCAGGCCAGATTTGGCCTGTAGGTGGTAGTTTTGCCTACTCTTGTTACATGAAGTCATTAATTTATTCAAACTGAAAAAATTAATTTAGATGTGTTGCTCATCCATTTTTAAGTTATGCATTTTGAGGTGGTTATCTAGTAAAAATAAGTTGATTACAGCTAACAGTGATGAAAATATAAGTTACAGACATCAACCTGAGAGAAACATAGATTCATTCTTGTAAATATTTGTAGTCTCACCTAATTCTGTTAAGATAAACTTTTCCCCTTACTTGTCATTGTAAAGACAAATTTTCTCACAAGCTGTATATTTATCTTTACTTAATAAGGAATGTGTTTATTTCTGGTTCATAAATAATCTCACTCTTTATTGACTCTGAATAATTAAATTTATAGCAAAGCCTAATTAATCTGTTGAAACTGGAAATTTTGAATAAAAACTTGTGTGGTAGTGCCAATGGTAAAGAATCCGCCTGCCAATGCAGGAGACATAAGAGACATGGGTTTGATTCTTGGGTCAGGAAGATCTACTGGAAGAGGAAATAGCAATCTACTTCAGTATTCTTGCCTGAAAAATCCCACAGAAAGAGGGGCCCACTGGGCTCCAGTCCATGGGGTTGCAAAGAGTCAGACACAACTGAGCATGTATGCACTCCTTAGATGGGAACATGCGCATGGAAAGAAAATACCTCTAAGCAAACAAACTGACAAGTACCAGCGAAAACATCCAGTCTGGTTATCAAATGGGGAAACACATTGGAAAAAGAAATGTAGAAGCAACTACAATGACAGATGTTTTATGGTTATTATTTTATTTGCAGTAGTTAACTTATGCTATATACTATTCATTCACATAAATCTTTGTTAATCAGGATAATAAAAGGTTAATAAATATGAACACTTCATATTTTGTCTAAATTATACTAAGCAGATACTTGGACTTATGCCAGGGAAAGTACTAAGTATATTAACACACTCAATCTTTAAACAATCTTAAAAGGTAATTATTACCACCCTCATTTTACAGGTGAGGAAACTGAGGAAAAACAGCTTAAAGAAAACATCCAAAAACTAAAAAGGAAAACAAGTGAACAAACATACCAAAACAGAAAGCAATTCTTAAATAGAATGAACTAGTCTTACCAGAGGGAAGAAGCCTGAGCAGATGGGCAAAATAGGAAGGATAATGAGAGATACAACTACTAGGGATAAAATGAATAAGTTACAAGAGTGTTATATACAGCAGGGAATACCATAATATCTTATAATAACTTTTTATGGAGTATATTCTACAAAAATATTGAATTACTATAGTCAATATTTCAGGTGGACAGTGTATTGTATAACTAACATACTGTAAGGCAACTATAATTTTAAAAAGAAAAGAAAAAAAAAATCATTCAGAGACATATGGCCACCAAGTATCAATACCAAGATGTACATCCCAGACAGTCTAAAAGTCTGAAATCAGGCTTTGGCATCTGTGCCTATTCTTACATTTGTTTTGACTTACTATCTTATACTTACCTTGCATACCACAAATTTTAAAAATAATATGAATAAGTCATTGAGCAGATAACTCAAAGATAGGTTGAAGAAGTCATTTCCTGAGTATTTGAGATAGAAGTATTGGTTTTAAACATTTCTGCAAAGTATGACAAAAAGCTTTTGGATTTATTTCCATTATATTTTCATTTTATTTTTATTAACCACTGAACAATATAATGCAAAACTTTCTTGCAGAGTAGATGAGCATAACTGAGCTATTTTTTTAATCAATCAGGAAAATGCTTCCTTTGTCAGTTAATTTAACCAAACTCTTTGATACATACTAATAATTAACTCCATCTGTGTCTCTCCATGGAACCCCACTGATATGAATAATGGAGGACTGTTTTCATTGTACCCAGAGAACTTGTGTTTGTGCCAAGTGGTTACTCTAGGAGTGAGCAAACACATGACCCCAGTCGCAGTTCCAGAGACAATATCCAACTTTATCACATGTGGTAAAGTTAGCTAGCTAGATATATATTTTTTTAATCACTAAAAATTTAGAAGCATTATATATCATAGTTTGAATAATACCATCGTAAAGTCAAAGGGACATAGAAGATATTGATTAGATCTAAATTGCAATAGATAAGGGAAAGTATAATATAGGAATAGATGAATCAGACAGGAATTTTGGCAGTACATTACGTGAATTCATTAAATTGAAGAACTCTTACAAAAACTATTTCAGGAAAATTATATTCTGGAAATGAATTTCCCCAACTATCTGTGGACCTTCATTCTTGCAATTATACTCTTGTTTAGAATTAAAAGAAGTTTGGCAATGAGTAAGCTTGAACTTCTGAGCTTTTGTCTTGCTTTTAAAATTCAAATTAGAGCTTCTGGATACTAGATTACTATTGAACAACACATGATGAAGAAAGATGTGAAACTATGAAACAGAACTTTTTTCCCCAAAACTAGAAAAGACCACAGAAAAATTGGTCCATAGAAATATTATAAAATTAGAAGTCTTCAGAGCTTGTGAAATTTCATTACTTAAAGCAGATATTATAGTGTCTGGAACTGAGAATTTCTGCAAGTTGAGACACCAATCCTCAGATTCAAGTGGTTCATGAAACCTCAAAGTAATATTTAGAAAGAAACAAAGGAGAGGGAAGAAAGTGAAGGAAGGGTGGGAGGAAAGGGAGGAAGGCAGGAATGGAGAGCAGGAAGGAGCAAAGCAGGTACATCTTAGTAAACTTAGATTGGAGAAGGAAATGGCATTCCACTCCAGTATTCTTGCCTGGGAAATCTCCAGGACAAGGGAAGTTTGGCAGGCTACAGACCATGGCATTGCAAAGAGTTGGACACAACTGAGCTACTAAGGACAAATGTAGATATATCATAGTAAAATGACAGATGGAAGAGAAAGAGACATTCCTATATCCAGAGGGATATGCCATGTCCTGAAGAAACAGAACAGATAGACTCAGTTATAAAAGCCATAGCATAGAGCTATTTCTCCTTTATCTTAATTTATAAAGGCAAGGGAGCGAGGACCCTGGAGGTCAATGCCACTGAAGGAGAAGCCTGCTACTCACAGCTGCCCTAGAAACAAGAGGCACAGCTAGCCACGCAGGGCTAGAAGAGCACTGGGTTTTGTTTCGGAAGCAGAAGTGGGAGTAGAGGAGCACTTGTCCACTAACCTTCATTGGGTTTTCCTTGGAAAGATAAGGTAAGGTAGGGTGAACAGTTTAAGACTGACTGGTTTAAAGCCTTTCAGTGGCCCATGGGCCACGGGGTGGTCCCCAGTTGTCTGGCCCTGGAATGATGAGGGCAGAGGAATGCCCCCTCCTGAGGTGCATGTCCAGATGAAGGAGGAATGCTCTGGACTGGTGGGTTTGCATAGCTACATGCTTCCTGCTGGGCCCTTTGCCATCACTTAGAAGTGACTAGCCCTGGGAAGTATTATTTCTCTCCAGGTAGAGAGAGCTAAAAAACTTTCTTAGTAAATTTTATGATGCTCAAACCTCATAATACATGAAAATAAAAACATGATTGATACATTTTCAAACACACCTGTGTTTGGGGGAACCCTTGAACAAAGTTTCAAACTCTGGAGTTTTCTACAGATAACCAACATATCCAGACTAATGAGGGGGAGGATGCAAATGTGGAGTTGCCCCTTGCCCTCTGTTTATAAGTAGAGGGTGTCAATGGCTCACTTCAGCTTGCTTGTCTGGTCACTTATGTGGTATTTGTGTAAGGGAGAGAAAAACGAGAGTAGAAGGATCGATTAGTACAAACCCTGAGGGTCAGGCTTCCTCAACTCAACTTTCCATCAGCCCAGTTACACTGTGAAGATACCTACTAAAATGCCCTGAAGATTTTTTTTTGCAGGTGTCAAACATAGCTATACTGTCAGTGATAATGCGGCAGCAACTTTTTAACATCTATAATTACTCATAAAATCCTTAAAGCATACAAGAGATTTCTTGGACAGAGAAAGATTAAATTATTACTTAGAGCTAAAAAAACACATCATTTTCCCTTTCCCTAAGTTTCCCAGGTCTGGGGTGATGTAATGAGAGCTAGATGGACAACCTTGCACATACATGGGTCATATCACAGGAGAGGAACCCTAAAGAGTATGTAAGATGTAGCTGCCAATTCCACCTCCACTCCTGAGAGACAGACAGAGGGCTTTGTCTCCTAATGTAAACAAATTCTTTTCTGAAAAAGACGGGAACAGAACCCTGGTATATTACCCTGTGAAATCATCTCACATGCTAGTAAAGGCTAGTAAAGGCTAGTAAAGGCTTCAGCAATACGTAAACCGTGAACTTCCTGATGTTCAAGCTGGTTTTAGAAAAGGCAAAGGAGCCAGAGATCAAATTGCCAACATCCGCTGGATCATGGAAAAAGCAAGAGAGTTCCAGAAAAACATCTATTTCTGCTTTATTGACTATGCCAAAGCCTTAGACTGTGTGGATCACAATAAAATGTGGAAAATTCTGAGAGAGATGGGAATACTAGACCACCTGACCTGCGTCTTGAGAAACCTATATGCAGGTCAGGAAGCAACAGTTAGAACTGGACATGGAACAACAGACGGGTTCCAAATAGGAAAAGGAGTACGTCAAGGCTGTATATTGTCACCCTGCCTATTTAACTTCTATGCAGAGGACATCATGAGAAATGCTGGAATGGAAGAAACACAAGCTGGAATCAAGATTGCCGGGAGAAATATCAAAAACCTCAGATATGCAGATGACACCACCCTTATGGCAGAAAGTGAAGAGGAACTAAAAAGCCTCTTGTGAAAGTGAAAGAGGAGAGTGAAAAAGTTGGCTTAAAGCTCAACATTCAGAAAACAAAGATCATGGCATCCAGTCCCATCACTTCATGGGAAATAGATGGAAAAACAGTGGAAACAGTGTCAGACTTTATTTTGGGGGCTCCAAAATCACTGCAGATGGTGACTGCAGCCATGAAATTAAAAGACGCTTACTCCTTGGAAGAAAAGTTATGACCAACCTGGATAGTATATTCAAAAGCAGAGACATTACTTTGCCGACTAAGGTCNGACTTTATTTTTTTGGGCTCCAAAATCACTGCAGATGGTGACTGCAGCCATGAAATTAAAAGACGCTTACTCCTTGGAAGAAAAGTTATGACCAACCTGGATAGTATATTCAAAAGCAGAGACATTACTTTGCCGACTAAGGTCTGTCTAGTCAAGGCTATGGTTTTTCCTGTGGTCAGGTATGGATGTGAGAGTTGGACTGTGAAGAAAGCTAAGTGCCGAAGAACTGATGCTTTTGAACCATGGTGTTGGAGAAGACTCTTGAGAGTCCCTTGGACTGCAAGGAGATCCAACCAGTCCATTCTGAAGGAGATCAGCCCTGGGATTTCTTTGGAAGGAATGATGCTAAAGCTAAAACTCCAGTACTTTGGCCACGTCATGCGAAGAGTTGACTCATTGGAAAAGACTCTGATGCTGGGAGGGATTGGGGGCAGGAGGAAAAGGGGACAACAGAAGATGAGTTGGCTGGATGGCATCACTCACTCGATGGACGTGAATCTGAGTGAACTCCGGGAATTGGTGATGGACAGGAAGGCCTGGCGTGCTGTGATTCATGGGGTTGAAAAGAGTCGGACCCGACTGTGACTGAACTGACTGACTGACTGACAGAAGAGGAACTTCTCAGAGTTTACAGTCCCTAGAACAATATGTCTATGGATCTGAGTATCATCTCTGATTAAAATATGAATACCTCTAGATAAATGTGTCATCAGATGGTCTCCTAATACTCAGTAAAATTCGAGGGTGTGCTTTGAAACAGGTCCCAGTAAAATGTTTAGAAAACTCTAACTATTCAGAAACAAAATATTTATTTTGACTGCAGTGTCCCTTTGAGAAGTATCCAGATTTTTTTCAAGTATCATTTGACAAAGAAAGGCCAATGACCATTTGACCAATGTTCTCATGATTATTTTGCCACAAAATCTTCACATGTCTATAAAAGACATAGTCATAATCCAGTTTCTGACTTAGTTTGGAGCCATTGTCCTCAGACTTGTTGCAAAGCAATGTCATGTAACATTCGGTCATCTAATATTTAGGGAGCATCACAGTGTCAGGCACTGTTCTAGGTATTGGACATGGAGTGGTCAAAAAAATATATCCTACCTCCCCCCAAAAATCCTGCCTTCGTGGAGCCTGCAGTATGACATGTAACATCTGCTAGTGATTACTCCTAATACGAAAGAATTTTGGTTATTGTTTGGTCACTCACGTGTGTCCGGCTCTTCGCGACCCCATGGATTGCAGCACGCCAGGCTTCCCTGTGCTTCACCATCTCCTGGAGCTTGCTCTGACTCATGTCCACTGAGTCAGTGATGTCATTCAACCATCTCATCCTAATTTTAGTGTAAGTTTCCTAAAAGATGCAACACATTTTGTGCGATTGTTTTTTGTGGTTTTTTTTTGCGATTGTTTTTTGATGTGAACTCATGTTTACCCGTTCGGAGAAGGCAGTGGCACCCCACTCCAGTACTCTTGCCTGGAAAATCCCATGGATGGAGTAGCCTCTAGGTAGGCTGCAGTCCATGGGGTCGCTAACAGTCGGACAGACTGAGCTACTTCACTTTCAGTTTTCTCTTTCATGCATTGGAGAAGGAAATGGCAACCCACTCCAGTGTTCTTGCCTGGAGAATCTCAGGGACGGTGGAGCCTGGTGGGCTGCCGTCTATGGGATTGCTCAGAGTCGGACACGACTGAAGCGACTTAGCAGCAGCGGCAGCATGTTTACCCGTTAGAAAACACTACTTATCTCACTTCACATTCTAATATGATTTTGGAATGTTAGATAAAACGTGATATTAAGCTTACATTGCCAGAAAACATGTATATATTGAATTGTGTTTAGGTTAGAAATGTTTTGAAGGCTGCTGGTCTCATAAGTGCAAACGTGGGATCTGGGCACTTTGTTATTTTCACTTACAACACTTTTTTAAAGAAATATTGAATAGATAAGTTAATAAATTCTGTCTAATGGGATAGCTTTATTATGCATCCTTATAATTTTTTCTTTTATAATGCATCCATTTGAGTCCTGTATTTCTGCTTTTATTAATATTTATAATTTAAAATTTATGATTAAGGATTATATTTCTGTCCATTTTTTCTCCAGTTAGAGAACTGAGAAAATTATAGATTTAAAAGATTATTCCAATAATTATGATGTGAGTATGTTTTCACTTATTACAGCAATGGTTGTTAAAATTATATATCCATATTATTCTCAAAATTGTTTGAATATACTGACTTTTCAAATAAGCAAAAGTTCTTTGTTCCACTAAGTGACAAACTAAGACAAGTTAGATGTTTTATACATTTTAAATTGCTTTCAATGAATGCAATTACCAAGATTTCTCCAAGGTACTAGGATACAAAACATGCTTTTTTTTTTAAGCCAATCATTAATCTGCCTTTTATCACATCTGAAACAGGTTTTATGGAAACAATGGAATATTTTCAAATAATGTCAGCTATTTGTTTGATAGCTCAAATCAATCTTAAAAATACAATGGTTTCTCAACAAGAGTTATCCATTTTAGGCTATTAAAAACAGGCAGATAAATGCTAAGACTTCAGAAATAAAGTACATTCTCCCAGTCCCCTTATTGTCAGAAGTATGTAGCATTCAAAGTGTGACAAGTGCAGGAGGCAAGATGCTTCAGAGCAAACTTCAATTCAGTGATCCCCACAGCTACTTAAATAATCTGAAATTATATTAATATATTGAGTGACACATTTTTATTATTTACAGATTTTAATACTAAGAAGAAAACTCATAGTCTAAAGAAGAAATAACCTATCAACAGTGGTATATAGCCTCTTCTGGCAGAGCTAAAGGGACTTGCTATACAGTTAAAGTCTCTAATAGTAATTGATGACCTGGAGGTAACTTCTGGGAACTTTCCCTGTCAGGTTTATTTTCTGTGATCAAATTCATTTAAAAGAGCACACTGTATGCAAAATGTTTTAACTAGACTGGTTATGAAGTTTTTTCCAAAGCTTGTCAAAAGCAAATTTAGTGGGCTACCTTTAATGGTAGAACAGGAATTAAAGCAACATTAACAACAAGAAGAATCTGTCTTTTGATTCAATACAAAGTTATGGGCAATTTACTTTATAGTTTTGAATCTAGCTGAAAACCTGGATGTTAAAAAATTTTTTAAATCAAAATTAATACCTATCATAATTGTGTCAGGTTTTGGACATTTTTGCTTCATGCTCACCTATAATATGATTGAAAAAAATAATAGAAAAATTAGTAGAAAAATAATAGAAGACATAGTAGAAAAAATAATGTAATGCTTAGCATTTGTAAAAAATGACAAATATTAAATTGAGCATTAAACTTTCTGATTAAAAGAGAACGAAATATTGTAGAAGTGGCTGCAGGGTGGGGAAAGGTAAATAGAATCTAAAATCATCATCAAAATCTATCTTAGTCAGAAATCCAAAGAATACAAGCAAATGTTGGCAGAGGAGAGTCAGAGTGGCCTAGCACAGAAGCAGAAACTTGGAAAGTCAGGTTTTCTCTTTTCAGAGGTCTGGAGTCAGTGAGTGTGCTCTAGAAGATGGGAAAGGCCACAGTATTCTGGTTTGATCATTTTTCACTGAATAAGATGAGTCACAAGTTTGTATCTGAAATCTTTTACATCCAATGTGATAAAGATAATGGCTAGCAATCCCATCTGCCTGCCATCTGTTTGAGCCTACTTCTAAAAAATAATTTGAATCATTTTGATAATAATAAAAGTATCCCCCCTCTCAAAGGATGGGGGGATCTTACAGTTCTGATATTCCTCAGAACTATGAAGGTCTATATCATGCCACTAGGCAAGTCAACAAGATCTGTAGAAGGCTAAAGGGTGATCTAGACTAGGCTGTAGAGAAAGAAATGCTGAACAGAAGTTACAAAGGACCATTCATGAAACTTACCCCACTAATATTTCCTTTTCATCCTTCCCCAGAAAACCCCCATCTTGAAGACTCTATATTAACTAACCCATGAACTAATGAGAACTATTGGATCTGAGTGATGGAAGAGGATACTGTAGCAAACGATGCTGATGGCTCAGTCAGTCTGGCTTCCTGCAGAAGGTTTTTTGCTCTCTGTGTCCTCTGCCACTTCCGATAGCCCTCTCTGCATCTCATGCATGCTTTCTCATACAAAAGCCAGCACTTGAGGACCCACTTTGCCAGTACTGAGTCTGCAACAAAGAGCTGGAGATAGCCTCCGATCAGTGATTAATCAGTAAAGAAAACTGAAATACCTCTTACATCAGTAGAGGACAACTTTAATTCATGTTTTACAATTTAAGGTTTTTCTTTAGCATTGCGCTCTTTTCTTCTGATTTTACATGTGATAGATTGTTGCAATAATGACCTATAGTGATTTGTTCCTCCCTTTACACATGCCCTTGGATAATCCCTTGGGGATGCACTCTCTTGTTCCTCATGAGGATCTTACAGATATTACCATGTGAATGAAGCTGCACTAGTTGGCTGGAGACACATGACCAAAGCACAGCATCCAAGAACCAGACCAACTGTCAGATATGTGAGTAAGGCCATTTTAATCTAAAGTGACCACAGCTAACCTGCCAGTTGATGAAACCCAACAAAACAACCACTCAGCTGAACCCAGCCCAATTTCCAACTCCTCAAATCATGGATCAATACATGATTTTTTATTTTAAATTAGTAGACTTAGGTATGGTTTTTAAGAGCAAATGTTAACTAGTATACTACTACTTGAAACTACATGTTTCAAGTAGCCTATCCTGTGTGCTATACTCCTTTATGATTTCTCCTAGAAGTACTTTCTACATAAATCACTTACATAGGGATCTTTGCTGCAGGTTGTACTTCTGGGAAACATGACCCAACACATTAATAATTTATTAACTCTATATTTTCTAAAAGGATTTAGTATTAAACTTACACATTTCATTACAAAATGGTCACATTTTCCAAGTCTTCTGAATTTGAAAAGGAAACTTAGAACACGGTATGGGGCAGGGGGGAGGGGAAATCTTCCAGACCTAGATTTTTCTTTCTCTTTTGTCTACTGTGATAATCTAAGCTCCATTTACCAACTTTATCTATGAGTGGAGTGCAAATTAGGGATTAGATACAGTACAGACTTTCCAATATATTAATAATTCTAGAAATTTAAAATACTTTCTTTTTTTTTTTTTTTTTCGATGCAATCAGCAAGAGGATTTATTAAACCGGCGCGCCGGGGTTCGATCTTCCTCGAAAAGAACGAACCCTGATGTTAGTTACAAAGGGGTTTTTATACATCAAAAGCTATAAGCAGGTATAGGTGGGGTGAAGACGATCTCAGCAAACTGATTGGTGGGCATAATTTGACCTTTTCAGAGATAGGTCTGAAAGCTATCAGGCTGAAACGGCTAACCGACCACCTCATACCTTGCGATGGTAAGCCAATTTTCTAGAAAAGATTAACAGAGAAACAATCACCCAGGAGGTCCCTTCTAAGGCCAGGAAACTAGATTATAGATTATCAGATAGAGGGCAGGTTCCTTTTCCATGAGTCATGACTAGCCCTTAAGAAACAGAACAAAGGGTAGTTTTAAAATTTAACTTTTTCTCTTCATTCCCCTCTTCTTTTTGTCTAGATTTCAATCTTGAAATCATATGTTTGGTACATCACTTAATGATGCCGGAATATCTTTTCATTTTTGTGCAAAGCATAACACCTAGCTATTTGAGGCATGCTTAGCTTCAGTGAACAGAACATAGTTACCGGACATCTATACTTTTAACAGGGTGGCGGGACAGAGAGCTCAGGTCATGCCTGGGCTAAAGCCCAGGGCATGCCTAAGGGCCCTGCGATAACGCATGAGCAGCTCCCAGGACCTAACCCTTCACGGGCGGTCCCCCGCAGCTCCCCCGTCTTCAATCTTTAAAAGCTCTAAAAGATGTCTGTGTTGTAACATGTTCCGGTGTATTGACATTTTTATATA
>SJYX01024063.1:366359-377392 GCA_006410675.1 Oreotragus oreotragus | reverse complement strand
AAGAATTGATGCTTTTGAACTGTGGTGTTGGAGAAGACTCTTGAGAGTCCCTTGGACTGCAAGGAGATCCAACCAGTCCATTCTGAAGGAGATCAACCCTGGGATTTCTTTGGAAGGAATGATGCTAAAGCTGAAACTCCAGTACTTTGGCCACCTCATGCGAAGAGTTGACTCATTGGAAAAGACTTTGATGCTGGGAGGGATTGGGGGCAGGAGGAGAAGGGGACGACCGAGGATGAGATGGCTGGATGGCATCATGGACTCGATGGACGTGAGTCTGAGTGAACTCCGGAGATGGTGATGAACAGGGAGGCCTGGCGTGCTGCGATTCATGGGGTCGCAAAGAGTCGGACACGACTGAGCAACTGAACTGAACTGAACTGAACTGAAAAGTTTGTGATAAACGTGACTCTAAAAATTCTGAACTTTCCATCTTAAATATATTATTTTTAGTAAAATAAAATCATGTTTAAAAAAGTATACTTTGTCCAAATAAATATAGTTATTGTAAATATAATTTTTGCTTCTCTGGATACCCAGACTGATACAAGTAGATTGAAGTTCTTAGTTTCTTTTAGATTTGGAAGTTTTTGGAATAGGAGGGATATTTTTTTTTTCAGGAACAAAAAAGTTTTATTGTCTCAAAAATTATGAAGATAATTCTGCTTGTCATTAGACTTGTTTGCTCCTAGTCCTATAGAGTCAGACAGTAACAATAAAACAGGTATGCCACACCTGGGAAATTCTTAGAATCACTTCCTAGACTTCCTGGCCATTCAGAGGACCCATAAATTATTCATGCCAATATTTACCTTGGAGTAGATACTATTTCCAGAAAGGATCAAACTGTAGATGGACCTAAGGTGATTTTGAAAAATGCTAGAGGACCCTCAGAACTCCCAGCCACTGAGGTTTGAAAGCTTTTCCTAAACCTAACAGTAATGCAAAAACTACATTTCATGTGATTAATTTTTCAATATAGGCTATCACATTTAGTGGGATAGTGGTGTATAAAATTAGTATGCTAAAAATCTAGAGCAAATATTAAACTTAAACATGGAGATTTGGAAGACTATTTGAACTAGAAAAATAATTTAGGGGGTATGTAAAATAGATAAGGTGATCTGATTAGTTTTGCAAGCAATAATTGGGCATGTTTACTAATTTTCAGGATGACTGTGTGCCTAAAGAGAATTTTCTATGAATATTTCATGATTTGCATGGTCCGAGATTTCCAATCAAGGGAAATGTTTGAATAACAAAGGTACGGAAAGCTAGAGGTTTAAAGATGTCTACCCAGAGACAGTTGCTTCCATGGCAGAACAAATAAGGATAAAAACTTTCCCCTCCACCTCCTAGAAGTGGATTTGTTTACATTAAAGAAGATTTAAGTCCTTCTCTGGAGAGGTGGGGGAGGGAAAGGGCAGATGAGCCAGCATCCCCTATATAAGCTCATAGTCTCATACACTGGGAGTTGCTCTTCTCTGATGTAAACCAACTGCATATTTAGATGAAATATGATCCTAAGTTCCAAGGGATTTGGAATATGAATTGACACAAAATGCTACTTTATGAGTAATAAACTGTTTTTTCCTGACCTAGAATCTTCACACTTAAGTGCATGTACATGTCCTTTTTCATATATATATATATAACTAATAATGACATTTTAAAATAAGATACAGCTAAATAGGGTTAGGATGTTCCATTGGACACTTCTTATATAGACTCTTTGCAAAAGTGAGTGTAGAACATTGTTTAAACAAATATTTGCATCTATTGAACCTGGAAAATTTAGCTAATACTATGGATCAGCTGGTGGCTCAGTCAGTAAAGAAATTGCCTGCAGTGCAGGAGGCCTGTGTTCAATCCCTGGGCCAGGAAGATCCTATGGAGAAGGAAATGGCAACCCACTCCAGGACTCTTGCCTGAAAAATTCCATGGACAGAGGAGTTTGGCAGGCTACAGAACATGGGATCTAAAAGATTCAGACATGACTGAGTGACTAACATTTTCACTTTTGTGGAGCAGAAAGTTTTAAATAAGGTGTTCCCTTTTCCATTAAATCATTTTCACTTTTAAAATAAAAATAAAATTATGGAAACTAAAAATTTCAGTTAGGTAAATGAAAGGCAAAGTATTAGTTTCTCAGTTGTGCCCAACTTTTTGAAACCCCATGAACTGTAGCCCACCAGGCTCCTCTGTCCGTGGAATTCCCCAGGCAAGAATACCAGAGTTGCTAATCCCAACTCTAGGGGATCTTCAATTTCAGCTACATAAAGAATACGCTAAATGCCATTAAGACTAGATGAGAGCTATGCTATCATGATACATGCTTCAGAACTGACTTTCTGTTTCATGTCTCCCACCTCAGCTAAATAACATTTCATTTGCTTTTAAGAGTTCACATGATTAGACTGTGCCCAATAGGATAATTCAAGATAATGTCCATTTTTTAAGGTCTGTGGCCTTAATTACATCTGCAAAGTGTCTTTTACTACATAATATAACCTATTTAGGTTCCAAGGATGAGAGCATGGGCCTCTTTGGGGGCCATTCTGCCCATCATAGCCCATACGTGATGTGTAAAATTTTTATTATCTCATTCATAAAGTGGGCATTTCAACATCTAACTAAAGGGACATTTTTGGAAGCCAATCAAACAGCTGTAGAGCACACTCAAGATCTCCTTCCTACTTTCTTCTTCTCAGGAGTGACTGAGGTTTTAATTGGACTTGCATCTGTATTACAGAGCAGCAATAATGAAAGCCTTTCTCCTAGAACTGAAATAAAATGGTCCCTTCACATTACTTACTGCGTTCAGTTAATATAGAGCCTAAAGCAATGTTTAGTTAACATGCAAGGCAAAGGGAAATACCAGGTGAATCTGTTAAGCCTTTTGGCAAGTGATGATTCAAAGTCCATCGAACGTTGAATGCTATGATAGATGACTAAACTATTGATATTTCATTTTGCTGATTAAAGAGGGATTCAAATATTTTAGAGACACCTGCAGGACAGTTTATTAATAGAGACAGTGATTTTAAAAAAAAGTCTATCTGTCATAGCACTAGTTTAAATCTAGATCGATCCTGGGAACACATTTGGTAAAGATAAAAAACTAGACTTTCTTTGCACTGTCAGGAAACAAGCCTTAGTAATATGCCATTGCAATATTTTTACATATGAAAAATAAACCCACAGATGGAAAAAGTCCCTAGTAGAACAAGAAACAACATCAACTCTATTGAAAACATAAAACTACAATCCCACATTTTTCCTTGAATATATGTATACCTTTCAGTTCAGTTCAGTCGCTCAGTCGTGTCCACCTCTCTGTGACCCCATGAATTGCAGCATGCCAGGCCTCCCTGTCGATCACCAACTCCTGGAGTTCACTCAGACTCACGTTCATCGAGCCAGTGATGCCATCCAGCCATCTCATCCTCTGTCGTCCCCTCCTCCTCCTGCCCCCAATCCCTCCCAGCATCAAAGTCTTTTCCAATGAGTCAACTCTTCTCATGAGGTGGCCAAAGTACTGGAGTTTCAGCTTTAGCATCATTCCTTCCAAAGAAATCCCAGGGCTGATCTCCTTCAGAATGGACTGGTTGGATCTCCTTGCAGTCCAAGGGACTCTCAAGAGTCTTCTCCAACACCACAGTTCAAAAGCATCAATTCTTCGGCACTCAGCCTTCTTCACAGTCCAACTCTCACATCCATACATGACTACTGGAAAAACCATAGCCTTTTTATTTCAACATTTATCTGTGAATGTAGGTGGAAATTATTATGTCAAATGCATATATTCTCAGGAATATTACAAGATTTAACTGCATTTAAACAGCTAGAAAATTCCAGAAACAGCATTTACATTCATATTTTTTCCTTTGACAAAAACAATCTACTTTACTTACTTAACCAGTATGAAGTATAGATGAAGACGATTAGTTTTATTAAGCAATAGTTGAATTTTTTTTGAGATTTTCATTATTTTCACACTATTTTATGATATTTAAAAGAAAGGAAAAATTACGCAAAAGTAGAGGAGTTAGTAAATTTGCAATACATATCAAACCTTCTTACAAATTGTATACAGCCTATCCTTAATTGCAGAGCAAAGAATAGAGAGGAGATAGTAGAATTTGGAATCAGTTCAGTTCAGTTCAGTCGCTCAGTCGTGTCTGACTCTTTGGAATGGGAAGACTAAAAATTCATTGATTGGGTAAATAACAGATCAGTGCTCATGTTCCATAATTTGAGAAAGCAAGATTTTTTGTCACTGTTTTCATTTTGATTTTTCATAATTTTGAAAGTCTACCAAAAAATCTGACCATAGAAATTTCCTTTCTTCTGCAAAAGCATGAGTGCTCAAACTTCAAGGAAGCAGAAAGGGAAATAAATTTTCCAATGGCAAATGGTAATTGTTAAAAGGAAGATAGGAGTTAAACCCTTTGCAATTAATCTAGTTCTTTAAATTTTACTGAAAATGAGTATATTATTTTTGATACTACTACATAATCATAAAATCAATGTCTTTAATGTTATTTAACATCATTTTTTACAATATAATTCAAAGTGGAGGCCATTTCCTTAGGCTTTATGTTTAACAGTATTATTATGGGAGAGATAGTATTTAAGTTGAAATAAATTAACTCTAAACTCAGTGCTCTCTTTGACCCAGTATATAGTAGTCACAAGTTAAAAAAAAAAAAAAAAAAAAAACCTGTACTGAATGTACTGAATTAAAAGGATATATTTTAAAAATATCTATTAAATTAAATACAGTAAACTAGATTCTCCAAGAAAAGTATTCAAAAGGATCAATTAGGCAATGATAATCTGTGAAGTAACACTCTTCTCTTGTTAAGTGGAGGGAGAATTACAGGATCTTAACAACATACTGGCTAGAGGTTAAGGGCTGCTGTGCAAATCCAAAAATGCATACAGTCAATATGATGTCTCTTTCATGATATGGAGAATATACAATGGTTTATTCAAAAGTTATGAAACTTCCATATAGCAGAAAGACTACAGGTGACAATCGATAACAATCTTTTACCAGTTAAAACTAAGTACACATATTTGTGGCTATTCTCAGTTAAATATCAGTTAAATTCAGGTAATAAATGGTGCTCAACAATCAGATGCCCCCAAAGCTTAAAGAAAATAGGCTTTTCTTTATTCAGTTTTTAAATTTATTTATTTTTAATTGGATGATAATTGTTTACAATATTATGTCTGTTTCTGCCATGTATCAACATGAATCAGGCATAGGCATACACACATGCCCCCACCCTTGAGTCTCCCTCTCACTTCCCAACACCCAACCCATCCCACCCTCTAGTTTGTCACAGAGCACCAGACTGAGCTCCCTGTACTATAAAGCAACTTCCCATTAACTATATGAAAATAGGATTTTCTTGTGAGCTAAACCATGGAACACCCATAGCTTCTATTATTTAAAAAAAAAAAAAAAGTCATTATCAGAGTAGCAAGAATTTAGAGAAAACTGATTAATGATCAATGTTTGCCTTAGCTGAAACAAAACATTTTTCTCCAAAGTTTTAATTTTATTACACTCTAGATGTGTTGTTAAATTAGAACACACATTTATGTAGATCTTCCCTTTCTTTTTCTTCTTTATTTTCCCCTTAAAGATATTACTAAAGCTTTGGTGCCTATTATAATCCGAGTACTTCAGTTCAGTCGCTCAGTTGTGTCCAACTCTTTGTGACCGCATGGACTGCAGCGCACCAGGCCTCCCTGTTCACCAATTACCAGAGTTTACTCAAACTCATGTCCATTGAGTCAGTGATGCCATCCAACCATCTTATCCTCTGCCGTCCCCTTCTCCTCCTGCCTTCAATCTTTCTCAGCATCAGGGTCTTTTCCATTGAGTCATTTCTTTGCATCAGATGGCCAAAGTACTGGAGTTTCAGCTTCAGCATCAGTCCTTCCAATGAATATTCAGGACTGATGCTTTAGGATTGACTGGATGGATCTCCTTGCAGTCCAAGGGACTCTCAAGAATCTTCTCCGACACCACAGTTCAAAAGCTTCAATTATTCGACACTCAGCTTTCTTCATAGTCCAACTCTCACACCCATACATGACTACTGGGAAAGCCATAGCTTTGACTAGACGGACTTTCGTTGGCAAAGTAATGCCTCTGCTTTTTAATATCCTCTCTAGGTTGGTCTAAGCTGAGTAGCTTGGAACTAAGGAAATAAAATACTGGCTTAGCTAAAGACAGAGAGAGTCAGTAATATGTCGTCTCATCTTCAGCAACTGTAGGATATATAAAGGACACTACAGCACTGTGCACTGAACACTCTTGAGGGGAGAGGACACCACCAGAAACAGAGTCAAAAGGCTGATCCATCTAATGCGTTTATTTCTCATACAAATTAGTAATTTGAATTCTAGTTCATATATCCCTGCCTGTTCTCAGTTTAGTCACAGTGAATCCATCGACTGGATTCTAGTTAAATCGCAGACCTAAAGAAGATTGAGCCTCTACCCAGGCAAGCTGAAGTCTTGAGCCTGGAGTGTGGTAAATTCCCCAATAAACCAATCTTTATGACACATTTTGAACTTGATGGATTTCTTATATGCAAACTCCTATCTATTTTTAATTAAAAAATGATGTAAATCAATTACTCAACAAATATTTAATGGGGGTTCCCATGCATAAACCAGATATCCTTATTGGGGAGATAAGTAAATAAAACACACTGGCATTAGCAAACAAACAAAAGAAGACTTAAGTAGAAAACAATAAACTATAAACATAAGTAGAATATTAAACCCTTGAGTTAACATATAATGCCATGAAACAAGTCAAACATAGGTTAAATTATATGATGTTTAAGCCATGGAAATGGCTCAGAAGGGCTTCACAGAAAAAAAAAAGGTTGCAATAGAAAAAGGAAAACAGAAGATGGCAACAGGCATTCTGGATAAGAAAAACAGTATGTACAGAAGGACAGAAATTTCAGTTTCAGAATTAAGTTGGTACATGGTAGAGGACAAAATATAATTTCAACTATATATACTTTTTAATTTATTTATTTTTCATTGAAGGATAATTGCTTTATAGAATTTTGCTCTTTTCTGTCAAACCTCAACATGAATCAGCCATAGGTATACATATTTCCCCTCCCTTTTTAAACTCCCTCCCATGCCATTGATTGCATATAAAAGGAATAGTGGACATAGTGAAATTAAGTATCCAAAGATACCTTTTACTGAGGTGAAAACTAACTGAAGCTATGTGCATGGAATCTACACTGAAATAATCCTGCACTCTTGGTAAATGTGCTTGGTCTTCTGTATTTAATTCTAAGTAAAATGTCCATGAAAAATGAACTACCTTTCAACTCACAGAGTCTGAACGTAACAGGCAACATCCATCCCAGAACTGAAAATTACAGTAAATGATTTGTCTCTAATTCATTTGTCCCCTGAGAAAAATACATTATGTAATTTTTAACATTATAGTGCTCCAAAATATTTTTATTTTTTGATCTCTTGCTAACAAGAGAAGATATAAAAGTATTTTGAGTCAGGTCTTGTACTGTCACCTATCTTTGTCTGCCTCTTAAGCAAACTTTATTCATAAATCATCCCCTGAGAATGAAAATAACTGGGAGTATGAGTCTCATTTTTAAATGCACATAGCAAATGAGAACAATTTCCTGAACAGAATCATCCTCCCCCAAGTTATACACATATAAATGTTTAATACGTATACTAAATTCTGTGTCAAAACTCTGAGTGGATTGCCATTGCCTTCTCCGAATAAAACATTAGAAGTTGTAATTGAAAATATAGCCTGGGTTCATCACATGACAAGATTGTAATGATAATTTGGCTACAAATGGCTATTAAAATATTATTTCTTACTTAACTTAGCATTTCAATTCTATCTGTTCATCTTTATTAAATTATAATTGACAAAGAAAATTGTGTTTAATGGGTACCCAGTGATTATTCGATAAAAGTGTAAATTGTAAAGTGATTTCCACCATTAACACATTCATCACCTCACGTATTTCTCTCTCTTTTTTCCCTTGGTGAAAGTGATTTTTTTTGTTAGGACAGTTAAATTCTAACCTCTTGCGTGTGTGAATGCCTGCTAAGTGGCTTCAGTCACGACCAAGTCTTTGCAACCTTATGGGCTGTAACCTGCCAGACTCCTCCGTCCATGGGATTCTCCAGGCAAGAATACTGGATTGGGTCGCCATTTCCTCCTCCAGGAGATCTTCCTAACCCAGGGATTGAACTTGTGTCTCTTACGTCTCCTGCATTGGCAGGTGTGTTCTTTACCACTAGCGCCACAGAATACTTAAACTCTAATATCTTAGCAAATTCAAATTACACAATACAGTAATATCAACTACATCAACACGTTATATATTAAATCTTGAGACTATTTTAGAGCTGAAAGTTAGTAACCTTTTTTTAAACTCTCCTAATTTCCCATATTCCTAAACCCCTGGTAACCATCATTCTATTTGATTTTCTTTTCCAGTTTTAGAATCCACATGTAATTGATACCATGCAGTGTTTGTCCTTCTCTGTCTGATTTTGTTTCACTTAGCATAATGCCCTCTCCCTTCATCTATGATTTTGTGAACTGTAGGGTTTTCTTCTTCAAGACTGAATATCATTTCACTATATATGTGTGTGTATATACATATTTACATTACATATATAGAGTATCAGTGTATAGATCTTATATCCACTTAGTAAAATTTGTTCCTAAGAATTTTATTCTTTTTGATGCTGCTTTAAATGATATAGTTTTCTTAAGTTCTTTCTCCAGTAGTTCATTGTTATTATATATAAATTCAACTGGTTTTTGTATAATCAGTTCAGTTCAGTTCAGTCGCTCAGTCGTGTCCGACTCTTTGCGACCCCATGAATCGCAGCACGCCAGGCCTCCCTGTCCATCACCAACTCCTGGAGTTCACTCAGACTCACGTCCATCAAGTCCGTGATGCCATCCATCCATCTCATCCTTGGTCGTCCCCTTCTCCTCCTGCCCCATATCCCTCCCAGCATTAGAGTCTTTTCCAATGAATCAACTCTTCTCATGAGGTGGCCAAAGTACTGGAGTTTCAGTATAATAATGAAGAATAAAAGGAGGACAATGTATAAGGCAAAAGGGAAAGTAGAAGTCCTCTATTATATCTGTGTTAGTATTTTTATGAAGACATGTCCCAGTTATGATTTGATGAGCAAACGTAGAGTGGGAACCACCCATCTTTATCTTTAGTCTCTTTTCTCTTTAGTTATTTATTAATGCCAAGACTGCACTTTTCTCACATTATTTAAATATTGATTGTGGAACATTTGTGATGATCAGATATGCTTAAATGTTTTGATGTTTGTGATGTTCAGATATACTCAATCATCCATATACATCTTTCTCTTTTGGAAATATACAATGTCTGCCAGATCTGTTTATTGCTATACTTATAGTTCATGTTGTATGTTTCATTAACTTAAAGGAAACACTGTTTCCTGGTAAAGGCTGTCAGTCACCCAATCTCAGTTTTGTGTTTTGACGACCACTAGACAGTATATTCAAAAGCAGGGACATTACTTTGCTGACTAAGGTCCATCTAGTCAAGGCTATGGTTTTTCCAGTAGTCATGTATGGATGTGAGAGTTGGACTGTGAAGAAGGCTGAGTGCCGAAGAATTGATGCTTTTGAACTGTGGTGCTGGAGAAGACTCTTGAGAGTCCCTTGGACTACAAGGAGATCCAACCAGTCCATTCTGAAGATCATTCCTGGGATTTCTTTGGAAGGAATGATGCTAAAGCTGAAACTCCAGTACTTTGGTCACCTCATGAGAAGAGTTGACTCATTGGAAAAGACTTTGATGCTGGGAGGGGTTGGGAGCAGGAGGAGAAGGGGACGACAGAGGATGAGATGGCTGGATGGCATCACTGACTCGATGAACGTGAATCTGAGTGAACTCCAGGAGTTGATGATCGACAGGGAGGCCTGGCGTGGTGTGATTCATGGGGTCTCAAAGAGTCAGACATGACTGAGTGACTCAACTGAACTGAACTGAATGACATGTTACCCTATCCTTCAATAATATTTTGACTGCAAGATGAGCCTTTGAAATCATATTTGTATATTGATTTGTCTTCCCATCACTTATCCTATGCTAACAAGTAATCTATTTTAATATAAACTAGTGATATTGCATTTTTAGTTGTCAAAATCAATTGAATGATTTTAACAGATGGATGAGCAGTCAGGTGTCCATATATTCTGGTGTCCCTATTACCATCCTGAGTTATGGCTCAGAATAGAGAATATCTCCTTTTATTTTCAAAGAAAGTCCCAGTTTGAATGACAAGTTCTATGCTTATACATATATAACTTGGAATAAAGAGTGGAATTATCAGGTCAAATGCAGTAGAACAGAGTGAAGAGGTAGAGGACACTATAAGACAATACTTGTGATAAGTGTCAGATCTATATCTGGTTGCTAAATCAGAAGAGGCTACTGCAAACCCTCTCAATTTGGTCCATGGATTCTCAGTATTGTCATGGTTAATCTGATTATGCAACAGGGATCCCAAATCATTCAGTTCAGTTCAGTCGCTCAGTCGTGTCCGACTCTTTGTGACCCCATGAATCACAGCACACCAGGCCTCCCTGTCCATCACCAACTCCAGGAATTCACTCAGATTCACGTCCATCGAGCCAGTGATGCCATCCAGCCATCTCATTCTCTGTCGTCCCCTTCTCCTCCTGCCCCCAATCCCTCCCAGCATCAGAGTCTTTTCCAATGAGTCAACTCTTTGCATGAGGTGGCCAAAGCACTGGAGTTTCAGCTTTAGCATCATTCCTTCCAAAGAAATCCCAGGGTTGGTCTCCTTCAGAATGGAATGATTGGATCTCCTTGCAGTCCAAGGGACTCTCAAGAGTCTTCTCCAACACCACAGTTCAGAAGCATCAATTCTTCAGCACTCAGCCTTCTTCACAGTCCAACTCTCACATCCATACA
>SJYX01024063.1:231457-363909 GCA_006410675.1 Oreotragus oreotragus | reverse complement strand
GATGAGTGCAATTGTGCGGTAGTTTGAGCATTCTTTGGCATTGTATTTCTTTGGGATTGGAATGAAAACTGACTTTTTCCAGTCCTGTGGCCACTGCTGAGTTTTCCAAATTTGCTGGCATATTGAGTGCAGCACTTTCACAGCATCATCTTTCAGGATTTGAAATAGCTCCACTGGAATTCCATCACCTCCATTAACTTTGTTCGTAGTGAGCCTTTCTAACGCCCACTTGAGTTCACATTCCAGGATGTCTGGCTCTAGGTGAGTGATCACACCGTCGTGATTTTCTTGGTCGTGAAGATCTTTTTTGTATAGTTCTTCTGTGTATTCTTGCCACCTCTTTTTAATATCTTCTCCTTCTTTTAGGTCCATACCATTTCTGTCCCTTATCGAGCCCATCTTTGCATGAAATGTTCCCTTGGTATCTCTAATTTTCTTGAAGAGATCTCTAGTCTTTCCCATTCTGTAGACTGTTTAAATGGCTGTGCTGAAAAGTTGTATAAATCTGACCTGAGCTGTATCCTAGGTCAGTCTGTTAGGTGAAGTAGAAATCTGTGTTATTTCCCATAGGTTTCTTTTAAGAATCTAAATGGTCAGAATTATAAAGAATTCTGAGTGGGCAGATAAAGAATGTACTTGTAGCATAGAAATCCTACTCTCAGGAATATACACAGAGACCATTCTTTTCCAAAATATCACCCTTAATATGTAGCCAGCATATAAGCAGTATGTCCATTTCACTTGGCTTCACTGCCTTCAAGTTCCATGGCCAAACAGGTGGTCTACATTCACCACCATAGGCAACACAATCTGTTTGGGTCCTGAGGAACTTGATAAAGACACTACCATACACTGCCTTGCCTCATGCCTGATCCTTAAACCTTTCACTTCTAGTCCACAGTTTATCTAGGACATTAAAGTATGAGAGATCAGTGGAACCTGCTTTCTACCTCTGTATATAGAACAAAACACTGAAGAAACGAATGCCAGCCATACTAAGGCTCCAAATGAGTGCTTCTAACCCGGGGAAGGGGGACAGGATGGTTTACAGGGCTTTACCAGCAAGGGATGAAGCAAAATCTAGGAATAAAGGAAATGTGTTAGTGGATTTGTAGCTTATCTGGGGAAAATTTCAAGTTAATTAATGTGGAGGGAAATAGTTAGGGGTTAGAGTCATATTCAGGAGAGGATGGAGGGAAAGAGCTGTGGCGACAAGGACATATGAGGGCCACAGAAGAAAATTCTCAGTTCTTCAGGGTCTAGTCCTTCAGTATCCCTCATAAAATGCTATGCTAAAAATTAGCAGTGAACCAGAGGAAGAGCTCTAGGTTACAAAGAAGAAGAGGTGGAGAGATCTGTGGAAGGATGTAAGAGCAGGAAGTCCTGGAAACAGGATGAACGTGTGTGCTGATGATCCCAGTAGAGTCAGGGCTGGCAGTGTGGCTGGAGATAGACAGCACGTGAAGAGAGGAAACTGATTAAAGTGTACTCAAATGGGTATAGACAAAAAGTCTCACCCCCTTGTAACGTATCAGGAAAACTCTACTTGCTTACTAATTTCTATAAAGAAAGTTCTTTTTGGACAAGAGATGAAATAGAAGAATTCACTCCTTCAAGTTTGATCAGAATATAAAGTGGTTATAGAAGATGCATTCATGCTAAGTTGCTTCATTTGTGTCTGACTCATTGTGAGCCTATGAACTGTAACCTGCCAGGCTCCTTTCTCCATGGGATTCTCCAGGCAAGAGTATGGGAGTGGGTTGCTTTTCCTACTCCTGGGGATCTTCCCTGGCCCAGAGATAAGTCTCCTGCATTGGGAGGAGGGTTCTTTACCACTAGTGCCACCTGGGAAGCCAGATGAAGGAATTACAGATAAGAAGATGAAAGAATTACAAATAAGAAGGTGAATAATTAAAAACAGTAGAATTCCACATTCTTCTTCCTCTTTCTTTCTTAATGCACTGGAACATTGCCATGCTTGAGGGAACTCATGAGAAACATTGGTGGACTCCATGGTCTCATATATAAATCTGTATTAATTTTCTTTTGTTGCCATAAGAAGTTAAATTTATCAGCTTAAACAATATGGACTTTTTTATCTCACAGTTCTATAGGCTGTAAGTCCAGTAGGCTTCTCTAGGTATAATGCTTACAGTGTCAAGGACCTAAAGTCAAGATATTGACCAGCTTGGGCTCTTATCTGGAGGTTTCCAAGCATATTCAGGTTGTTGACAGAGTTCAATTCCATTTGCTTGTAGGACCCAACATCCTTGCTGGATGTTGGCCAGGGGCTGTTTTCAGTTTCTAGACGCCACCCTCAACTCTTGGTTCAGACAACATTGGTTCATTCAGTCCATCTCAAACTTCTAATCTCTCTGCCCTCCTCTTCTGTCTCATCTCTCCAGACAAACTTTTCTGTGGTATCTCTTCTGACTTCAACTGCAGACATTTATCTGCTTTTATAGGCTTAACTGATTATAATCCATCCACTCATACATGATAAATCCTTACTTTTTCATCTGCAACATTAATTACATATGCAAAGTTCATTTTGTCATGTATTATATTCACAGAATCCAGGGATTAGAGAGTGAATATTTTTGGAGGGGCTATTATTTTTTTTTCTATTACAATCTGTATATTTAATGTTCTACAGTCTTAAACCTTAGTTATAAACATAATTAATGTTCTTGCAAATAGTAGATTCTGTATAATAAACAGAATTTATTTTCTGCAAAAACCCTAGAGTTGGAAGGCTAATGCAAAGGAAGTATAATACCTAAAGTATGACCTTTTATATCAGAAATAGAGTCAAATCATATTAAGTAAATGATCTATACCTATCTGTTTGAACTTTTGTGATACTCAGAATTTTTTTTCTAAGTGTTTTTGGGTCACCTCCCTCTCGCTCACCATGTTGACTCTCCCCAACATTTACCGTTTTATGTCTTTTGCTGTTTTTATTATTCTGGAATATTATAATGATATTGACTGATTGAAGAAGATCTTGATTCTGGAAAAGACTGATGGCAGGAGGAGAAGAGGGTGACAGAGGAGGAGACGGTTAGATGGCATCACCGACTCAATGGACATGAGTTTAAGCAAACTCAGAGAGACAGTGAAAGACAGGGAAGCCTGGCATGCTGCAGTCCATTGGGCTGCAAAGAGTTGTACATGACTTAGTAGTCACTAACAACAAGAACTGACTTCTACTTCATAAAATAAAGAAACACATGTGCTGCCCATAAAAAAATTTAAACAATGTGTATATATTTAGTATATTCTTTGGTATTATCACTTCACAGTGCTATGGTAGGCAATGGCTAGACCTACTGAAGACTAAATGGTCCTATAAGAAACAAAGCACAGCACTAGTTATTGTGGTAAAGAAAGAACTACCCTACATGTTACACCAATAGAACTTGTGATGATGAAATGCCCTGTCTATACTGTCTAAACGGGGAAGGCAATGGCACCCCACCCCAGTACTCTTGCCTGGAAAATCCAATGGATGGAGTAGCNTTCAACAGTATGTGAACCATGAACTTCCAGATGTTCAAGCTGGATTTAGAAAAGGCAGAGGAACCAGAGATCAAATTGCCAACATCTGTTGGATCATTGGAAAAAAGCAAGAGAATTCCAGAAAAACATCTACTTCTGCTTCATTGACTATGCCAAAACCTTTGACTGGGTGTATCACAATAAACTGGAAAATTCTGAAAGAGATGGGAGTACCAGACCACCTTACCTGCCACCTGAGAAATCTGTATGCAGGTCAAGAAGCAACAATTAGAACTGGACGTAGAACAACAGATTGGTTCCAAATCGGGAAAGGAGTATTTCAAGGCTGTATATTGTCACTGTGCTTATTTAACTTATATGCAGAGTACACCATGAGAAATGCTGGACTGGGTGAAACACAAGCTGGAATCAAGATTGCTGGGAGAAATTTCAATAACCTCAGATACACAGATGACACCACTCTTACGCCAGAAAGCGAAGAAGAACTAAAGAACCTCTTGATGAAAGTTAAAGAGGAGGGTGAAAAACCCGGCTTAAAACTCAACATTCAAAAAACTAAGATCATGGCGTCTGGACTTAATACTCCATGGCAAATAGATGGGGAAACAATGGAAACAGTGACAGACTTTATTTTGGGGGGCTCCAAAATCACTGCAGATGGTGACTGCAGCCATGAAATTAAAGACACTTACTCCTTGGAAGAAAAGTTATGACCAACCTAGATAGCATATTCAAAAGCAGAGACATTACTTTGCCACATGGCAAATAGATGGGGAAACAATGGAAACAGTGACAGACTTTATTTTGGGGGGCTCCAAAATCACTGCAGATGGTGACTGCAGCCATGAAATTAAAGACACTTACTCCTTGGAAGAAAAGTTATGACCAACCTAGATAGCATATTCAAAAGCAGAGACATTACTTTGCCAACAAAGGTCCATCTAGTCAAAGCTATGGTTTTTCCAGTAGTCATGTGTGGATGTAAGAGTTGGACCATAAAGGAAGCTGAGCACTGAAGAATTGATGCTTTTGAACTGTGGTGTTGGAGAAGACTCTTTAGAGTCCCTTGGAGTGCAAGGAGATCCAACCAGTCCATCCTAAAGAAAATTAGTCCTGAATATTCACTGGAAGGACTGATGCTGAGAAATATTGAAGGCAAGAGGAGAAAGGGACAACAGAGGATGAGATGGTTGGATGGCATCACCAACCCAATGAACATGAGTTTGAGTAAACTCCATGCATTGGTGATGGACAGGGACTCCTGGTGTGCTGCAGTCCATTGGGGTCACAAAGAGTCAGACACGACTAAGCAACTGAACTGAACTGAGCCTTACCAACCTCCAGATTGTCCACTCCAATCAGACATTTTCCTGCTTAAAATCTGCCATGGGATTCTCAGTGCCTTTAAGATAAAATCTAAACTTCTTAACCTGGCTTACGTGACCCCTCAATTTATGACCCGTGTCTATATCAGCTGTTTCATCTACTGTATTTTCCCAGTGGATAAATTTGGAGAAGCAGATATTTCCCAATTGAAATACCCCCCTAGACTCTTGTAAGTTAGATTTGCTTGCAGGCTCCAACAGTCTCTTTGCAACACATCCCTAATGTAATACCCAGGTCTGGGAATTTGCTGTATATTCTCAGTGATGGTGACAATGCTTGTAGTAATGATAGTACTGGAAATAGATTATATCTCCATTTAAATTAAAGAAATCAGTCTGGGTAGAGAGGGAGAGGAAAGTAAGTGGGAGATGGGTGGGAGTGAAGAGGGATATCTAGGACATATTTACGAGGTTGAGCACCTCAACTCAATATCAAAACACCCGCAGTGGAGGAGATAAGTAGTAGAGAGTTCTGGTAAGTGTAAATCCCAAATCAATAGGAGTTTGAGTCTTTGTTCCTGCCTGGAGTTCTATCCTAACAGGCAATTATAATGAAGGAGACAGCAGTGTGAAGGTCTATGAGAACTGCGCTTAACCCCTACTCAGGTGTACCTGGATGTGGGCAGAGAGCTAGAGAGAGCAACAGAAGTTTTCAGAACCTTTACTGAAGGATCCTGAAGTTCCTTGAAAAATCACAAGCCAGTATACCAAGCAAGAGGTCACTGCAGCGTGGGGCAGTGAGGGAAGCCCACAGCCGGTGGCCCAAGTGTGGGCCGACTGAGTTTGGGGGGATCAGTAGGACCCCTGCAAGCAGGCGCAGGCGCTGGTCAGCAGGGGCCCTGGCTGGACTCTCCTGAAGCCTCCCCAAGAGAGCCAGTCCACAAGCTACCAGGCCACAGCCAGCCAGGGGCAGGCTGACGGCCAAACACTAAACGGAATGGCCTTCCAGCCGAGCCAGTGAGGACCAAATGACACTTGGTTGGTTCAAGTGGCCCCATACACTGAGAGCAAGGAAGAACTGAGGAAAGGGGCAGACCACTCCAGATTGGTGGGTGACAGTTTTAACAAACAAGAAAATTTGCATGCAAGACTTATCTTGGGTGCCCGCTAGATGAGCTGATCTCTGCACTCACCCACCAGAACCTTAAAAGCTTACCCTGAGGCTTTAATTTGGTTCTGTCCCCTTTTCAGTTCAGATGGTCTCATCAACACCTATTCTTTGAAGGCTGTGTCTTTGAAAGAGCCTCTAGTGTGCAAACAGCGGGCAGAGCATCATTCCAAGAACAGGGGCAGGGGTGAGGAGCATTAACTGTATTGGTCCAGTTCTCCATGCAACTGGTAGTCACACCCTTTCAATGAGTTCCTCCCATACCCTTCCCTCGTCTCAGGACTCCATAGAAGCTCCATAGGAACTTTTAATCACCCCCAGGGAAAACAGCAAAAATAAGTCGTGGATTCTAGGACAAATTACCTGGACTTACTCAAGTCTATCACTAAGCAGCTATGTCATCTTGCGTGAGTCATTTGATCATTCTGGGCCTTCATTTCCTCATTGACAAAATGAAAATAATAATGGTGTCTGTCTCAAAGGTTATCCTTAGCACATGAAACAGTGCCTGGCACAAAGTGAGTGCTCAATTCGTTATTAATTACTATTATGTTTGTTATTCAGTTACAGTTCATGATGTATTTGTGTACAATCAGTATAATATAATCCATGTACTTTACCACTTATCAGCCATGCACGCTTTTATAAGGCCTTTAAGTCTTAGTTACTTTATCTGTAAAAGGCAGATAATAATGTGGGGTGCCCAAAAGACAATGAAGAGTCAGAGAGGAGGAAAGCCTCCCATGACAAGGATGGCAACCAACACTTACAGGCATTTAATAAGCGCCAGGCACTGTTCTAAGCATACTACAGGCACTTAATCATTTCATGCTCACAAAACCCTATAAGTAGGTACTATGATTTTCCCCATCTTACACCTGAGAAGCAGGTTCAGAGAGATTAACGTGCCCAAAGTGATTCAGCTGGGGAGTGGCAAAGCTGAGACTCAAACCCATACAGTCATGCTCCTAAACACCTTACTCGGCACCCTCTGTCCCCGCGTGTGTGCTTAATATCAACACCCATGGATTCTTCTCCTTTAAAGAGATAGACTGTCTGTTTCCCCTTGTTTGCTAGATAGACAAACATTGATTATACTAAAGAAAAATAAAAGAGAAAGCACCTCTTAATTTAAACTCTGTTGGTTTACTCCTGCTGGAAATAGCAAATGCTCAAACCTCGATGTTTAAAAATAGCTGAAACACCCACTATATCTAAGATTTACCAAAGTTGTTTATCCCTACAGATGATCTCCATTCATATGATAAGTTCGCTCGAGCATGGAAACATAAGTCAGAGAATTTTGGGCATTTTAGGATCTTCTACTAAATATAACTTTCTTACACAAATTCTCCTGGTTATGGTTATTGTGCTTTTGCTTAAAAAACGAACATCATACTTTAAATCTATGTTTAAATGGTAACCAAATGAAACATGACTAAAATATTAAATATTCTGCAAGAAATTATAGGTCAAAAACGTGGTCAATCTGGAGATTTTAGTGTTATGTGTGACCTTGGAATCCCCTCCCAGTCTCTCTTAATTGTGCTGCGGAGTCCACAGTTACTTTTTTTTTTTTTTTCCACAATTGCTACTTTTAAAAGAATTGATTTACATAAAATTTTAAATTTTATGTATTTGTAATTTCTTCTGGGAACTCGGATTTTTAAAGTTTTCTATGCATGATGTGGAGATTAACTCAGACTTGCCAATTTTGTACACTTTCAACAAAATATTTTTTTATTTTGGGGATCCAATTATTTTAGACAGGAGTAGAGATTAGCTGTTAAAAATCACACACTAAGGCATGAGCATTGATATTTTTTAAATCACACAAAAAAAATTAGAAATGTCCAGAATTTAAAGTGGAGGAGAAATACTAAAAATGACTTGTTTCCAGTTATGCAGTAGCTGCTGCCCCTGTGTGGTGAAAAAGTGTTAGCGCCTTCAAGCTATTTTCGCGTCTTGTTTGAAATTCCTTCAACATTTTCTAACATTTCTCTGAAATACTTTCCTTGTTATTTTTATTATGTCATTATTTTCTTCCCTTAGTCATTTCCTCTTTTGTTTATTGAAGGCCTAATAATATTAATGTAAAAAACACAGTGAATTAAAATTTTCACACAATTCAAGAACTAGTTCAGCAATTCTACAAGTAGAAAGTGAAAATAATACAGAGAAATGTAATGACACAGCCCTTAGCAGAAAAAATAGCACAGAATAATTTTTGTCTCTTGACAAATTTGTTTTTCAGTCTTTCTAAAATCTAATAGTAAAGAAGATATGGCAGGAAATATTTTAGTATTAATTTCATTTAAGAACAAAAGTCAGAAATAAAGGACAGATACATTCTAATGTATGAATCATCTAATGTAGAAATTTTTCATTGATTATTTGAAATGAAATTATAATTTTCTTTACAGGAAGGGTAAACGATAAAATACTTCATGTCTCCCTCCCTGCATATATCTGACTGGTAGGTTAGTTCTTTTTCCGGTTTTCTAGAATCATCAGCAACTGATATTTTTAGCACAAGGCATTCCTCTATAAATAATTTTCATCTCTAGTCTACAGCACTTATGTAACCTAAATAGTATTGCATATAAAGTGAGTGAATGACAGTATCTCTGAGATATATTTTAGCGACAATTACCGAGAAATACTTGTTACATAAGGTGTCACTGACTTGTGCAAAGGAGCGTCCAGTTTCAGCATGGACTCCCACCAGGGTGGGACCCTCGTCACTGAAACACCCTTCCCGTGGTGACAGCCCACCGAGAAGCCCCACCGGCAGAGCAGACCCAGTGGGCAGAGGAGAACATAACCCCCGACATTCTGCACAAAGCCGCACGTCAGGTCACCAGCTTCATTAACAGGAAAAGCAGGCGGATGGCCTTGGCTAGCATTTGAGAGGCGAATGTAGCCTTCCACCCGAATTCATTGATAAAGATTTGTCTCTTCGGGTTTACTTTGAGCTGTTTGTAAGCAAACCCTGTGACTTGGAATAAAGGTCCTACAGTGAGAATTGTGTATCACAGAGCAAATGCTGTGGAGGAAGAGGTGAACAGGTCGGACCCAGGAGGCAATCTCCAGGTCCCAGGAAAAGAGTATATAGAGACTAAAACTATTCCCAAGACATGCTGATTAGGAAGCTTCACCGAGAGAAGAACCAGCGACTGACACTGGAATTCTCTGTGTATGTAGAGTTTATACTCTTCTTGTGGATAAACGTGAAACAAGTGACTTGGACTAAGATAACATAGCAGAATACAACGTGAGCCGTAAGACAGGCCACGTGCAGAACTGTGAGTGAAATGATGAATGCTTTCCACCTAGCAAGAATATGGCTGTTGTTACGTGGGACTACGTCTATGACTTAAGGCAGAAGTGACGCCCAAATTATTAACCTGCTAGGGTCTTCCTCAAGTGGTTGATGGATAGAAAACTACACACACTGAACAAGTTTAAAGGGACAGAGATAAAAATACAGTAGCTCTCAAAATTATGATTCACAATCCCTGCTCATTCAAAGCACTAATTATAAAGACATGGAGTGAATCATGTGTAATTCATCGATATTAAGGTTTTTTGTTAGGAATCCTCTTGGATAGTGTTAGATAGACACCCAAACCAGGTGAACCTCATCTATTCCAAGTGAGCAGATAAGGCATCTTCTGGGACTCAAATGTGCCACACATCTGTCTGATTAGTGTTCTCAGTGCTGAATCCCTTTTCTTTCCAACAGCCAGGTGAAAAGGTAGTATCATCATTGTCACTGTGACCACTGTTTCACCAACAAATTTAACTCCTTTCAATAGTGGGGATTTGATGTAAGGGCACATTTGCAACTGGTTCAAGAATCCGCCTACAACACAGGGGACAGGTTCAATTCCGGGTTGGTAAGATCCCCTGGAGGAGCAAGAGATAACCTACTCCAGTTTTCTTGCCTGGAGAACCCCATGGAGCCTGGCGTGCTCGAGTCCACAGGGTTCCAAAGAGTTGGACACAACTGAGCAACTAAACAGCAACGACAACGACACATTTGGGAGTAAGGGTAAAGGATTCCATAAACAGCCACGCTTCAAGATTCAGGGGCATCTAGGAACCCTGTCCAGCCACGGCTCGTGAACCTTCACCCTTCGGTTCTACAACCAACATGCCTCTTCCACTCTTTGCTTCTTCTCTATCATTTTGCCTCTCATTACAGAACAGCTCGGGGAAGGCAATGGCACCCCACCCCAGTACTCTTGCCTGGAAAATCCAATGGACGGAGTAGCCTGGTGGGCTGCCGTCCATGGGGTCGCTAACAGTCGGACAGACTGAGCGACTTCACTTTCACTTTTCTCTTTCGTGCACTGGAGAAGGAAATGGCAACCCACTCCAGTATTCTTGCCTGGAGAATCCCAGGGATGGGGGAGCCTGGTGGGCTGCCGTCTATGGGGTCACACAGAGTCGGACACGACTGAAGTGACTTAGCAGTAGCAGCAGCAGCAGCACAGAACAGCTGCTACTCTCTGAGTTTTCCTATTCAAATTTTAGAGGAAAGGATGTATACATAGTCTAATTAATTGCCAGTATCCTTATTGGGATATCCTTATGCTTGCTCCTTGGAAGAAAAGCTGTAACCAACCTAGACATCATATTAAAAAGCAGACATTACTTTGTCAACAAAGGTCTGTCTAGTCAAAGCTATGGTTTTTATGGATGTGAGAGTTGGACTATAAAGATAGCTGAGCACCACAGAATTGATGCTTTTAAACTGTGGGGTTGGAGAAGACTCTTGGGAGTCCCTCGGACTGCAAGGAGATCCAACCAGTCTATCCTAAAGGAAATCAGTCCTGAATACTCATCGGAAGGACTGGTGCTTAAGCTGAAACTCCAATACTTTGGCCACCTGATGCAAAGAACTGACTCATTGGAAAAGACCCTGATGCTGGGAAAGGCAGGAGGAGAAGGGGATGACAGAGGATGAGATGGTTGGATGGCACCACCGACTCAATGGGCATGAGTTTGAGCAAGCTCCAGGAGTTGGTGATGGAGAGGGAAGCCTGGCATGCTGCAGTCCATGGGGTCACAAAGAGTTGGACACGACTGAGCAACTGAACTGAACTGATCCTTACTGGGAAAACTTTTTCATGCCAAATCACTTTATGGGTTAGCAGCCAGTCTGCAGCTTAGAGATGCCTTTAAATGATCCCACGCCTTTGTTTAAGGAAGAACCTGGGACTGACTGCTTATCTCGGCAGAGGGGCTGCAAGCAGAGGATTTGCTGAGTGTTATAGGCGTGCTGATTGATATGTCTAGAATGCCATGTTAAGGATTTGGTTTTCTTCCCCTGTAGTGGCAACCTTAGATTTTATTTATGAGTGGGTTTTATCTATGACAGGTGCAGAGCCATATATAACATGTAGCATGGCTACTTCATTATTAAACATATTTTGTGATTATATTAATAAATAAAAGCAAGCTCTGGTCATGTTTAAACCTATCTCTTTTCAGCCATCACAGTTTCATGATCTATTTAATCATAAGAAATCCTTGCAGCATTCAAGGTAACTGTTGTTTTGTGGAAGGTCTTGCAGAAAGGTGGAGATTTGTTTGAATCCAGTTAATTTCCTTCATTAGACAGCTGGACAGCTAATGATATGGACATATGGACTTAAAACTGAAAGGTGCAGATGGAGAAGCAGATGTAGCTGTCTCCCATAGAGGCTGAGTAAGCACAATGGGCGCCGTGAATATTCTTGCCAGAGAACCTGTAATAACAAAGCATGAGCTCCCTGAAACCATGCTGGACTTTAGACTCCAAATGGAAACTAATCATTAGAGTCATTTACAAGCCACATCAAAAGCTCTATGATACTCAATAAGTGAACATAATTGAAAATGCTACTGTAAACAAATATATAAGACGATGACAGAGTGGGAGGTGGGAGGGAGGTTCAAGAGGGAGGGGACATCAGTATTCCTATGGCTGATTCGTGTTGACATATGGTAGAAACTAACACAACATTACAAAGCAGTTATCCTCTAGTTGAAAATAAATTCAAAGAAATAAAATTTTTAAAAAGATGACGTAATATACACAGAACAGTAGTCTGTTGGTGTAAAGACTGCTCAGACTGTTGAGTTTATTTTTCTAATTCCACGAATATCCACGTCTGTCTAACCCATAATGGTTGTCTAGCGTGTTAACTGCTCAGTCATGTCTGACTCTTTGCTACACCATAGACTGTAGCCTGCCAGGTTGTCTGTCCATGGGATTTCCCAGGCAAGAATACTGGAGTGGGTTGCCATTCTCTTCTCCAGGGTATCTTCCTGACCCAGAAATTGAACCCAGGTCTCCTCCGTTGCAGGCAGATTATCATCTGAGCCACCGAATATCCATGTCTATCTAACCCATAATGGTTGTCTAAGCAACTAACAAATATTCAGTTCAGTTCAGTCACTCAGTCGTGTCTGACTCTTTGCAACCCCATGAATTGCAGCATGTCAGGCCTCCCTGTCCATCACTAACTCCCGGAATTTACTCAAACTCACGTCCACCGAGTCGGTGATGCCATCCAGCCATCTCATCCTCTGTCGTCCCCTTCTCCTCCTGCTTCCAATGCCTCTTAGCATCAGTCTTTTACAATGAGTCAACTCTTCGCACGAGGTGGCCAAAGTACTGGAGTTTCAGCTTTAGCATCATTCCTTCCAAAGAACACCCAGGACTGATCTCCTTGCAGTCCAAGGGACTCTCAAGAGTCTTCTCCAACACCACAGTTCAAAAGCATCAGCGTTCAGCTTTCTTCAGTCCAACTCTCACATCCATACATGACCACTGCAAAAACCATAGCCTTGACTAGACGGACCTTTGTTGGCAAAGTAATGTCTCTGCTTTTGAATACACTATCTAGGTGTGTCATAACTTTCTTTCCAAGGAGTAAGCATCTTTTAATTTCATGGCTGCAATCACCATCTGCCGTGATTTTGGAGCCCAAAAAAATAAAGTCTGACACTGTTTCCACTGTTTCCCCATCTATTTCCCATGAAGTGATGGGACCAGATGCCATGATCTTAGTTTTCTGAATGTTGAAATATACCTAGTGAAGAACATTTCATAACATGACTTCACTTTCACAGTCCTAAAAAATGGGATGCATCTTCCCTAAAATAATTAAACCTATTCCAAAGTCTATTACTCAGAATCTTATTTTCTCAACACCTTTATCAAAATATAGAAGCTGATTCCAGGTATTACCAAAACCCAAGATTCAGTGAACACACTCTCTTCAGGTATATGACACTATACTCCCATTAATATTTCAGTAACTTAATACCCTTTGTAATAGAAATACTTAGTTGCTGAAAAGGGATATTTGATAAATCAGTTGGCTTAATGTTCTCATTAAAAATAGAGTTTTAGAATGATACATTTCAAGAGATCATACAGGATGGAATAACCTGGGCTCAGCAGAGGAGGACTGTGTCTGACTCTGTACTTCCCACCTACCTTGTTAGCACTTAGTCAAAATCTGCATTTATCACCACCAGGTGATTCTTATGCCTGGTCAAGCTTGAGAAGCACTGTGCTATGATTCTCTCATCTCCATTGAGTTTTTCTTCCCAGATGTTTTCAAACATGCAAATAACTTGACCTGTCAACATCTCATAAAGATTTTATGAAGATTAATTTTCTGCAGTTTAAGTTATTTTTAAATTGCCTTCACGACAGGAACTATCAGCCCTAAATCAGTAAATCTAGTGAAATGTGATCCTCACTCATTGGAGGTTCTTCAATCAGAACGCTTATCACTTCAAATGATGTCTTTACTGTAACTCCTAAGTAATCTACAGATTTGTTATCCTTAGAAAAATGTCTAACCCTTACAAAAATTGTTGATTTCATGGATTTCCCTGTTTTGCTAAGACAAACAGTGCAGTCCTCAGACAAGTTTAAATGTACACATAGAATCCTACTGGGGCTGCTTCACCCTGTTAAGGCAGCTGAGCAAGATCTTGACACAGATCCGAAAATAGAATTCTTCCCAGCAGCAGCTTAGGCCACACTTTCCTTAGGAAACAGATTCGCACCCCTGGCTTCTCATGCCCTTGTCTCTACCTAGAAGTGTACTCTGACTGCTGCAGTTGGGAAACACACAGGACTCTGCCGGGAAGTAGGTACATGATGTCCTGCTTGGAAAGTGTATTGCTAAACTAGCACAGACTTCCTGCGTTACAGGCTGCCCCGCTCTCATTTAATGACAATATCAGAGGGCCAGATGGCTTTGTAGGTCAATGGTTATAGTCCTCAGAATGTGTTGTGTGAAACAGATTTAAATATTAGCCATCAAATTCTGGTCAAGGCTTCTTTTTGGTATGTCACATAGTAATCCTTCCCAGTTCACTATCTTTTCTTTACAAGTGTAAGTCACTTGTAGGGCTCAGCAGTCTACAGCTCTCCTGTCTTAACTGTCACTGCAAGTGACCTACAGAGGTCAATCAACCATCAAGGATATTGTGAGGGAATTTTTGAACTGGGTAAGGAAGTAGGACTTAATGATCTCAATGGACTCTTTTAACTATAATTTCTCAACTTCATTAAGTACTTCTATGTTCATAAGGAGTAAGTATATGATTTTAACATCAAGTTTTCCCTGAAATTCATTAGCGAATAAATTTTAGATGGCTTGGTAATTAAACAACTAAACAATTATGCTTCTTAATTGGCCTGGACCAAAAAATTTGAATAATTGTTCATTTAAGATTTCCATTAAAAAACTATTCAGAAGATGAGCTGATACTCAATTTCCTTCTTCACTTTCAAAATGCATTTAAGACTGTCAAAGCTTATCTTTTTGGTTTTAGGAAGCATCTCCTCCATTTATTTTCTATCTAATTAAAATTCTTATTTTACCTTTATTTCCTTTCTCCTTCTTTCCTTAATTTATTGTTCATTTTCATTTCCCTGAGTTGATACAAAGTTAATTTATTTTCAATCTTTTTTCTCCAGTTGCCTTTAAAACAATATATCCCTCTAATAATCTTTTTTTCCATACAACAAGATTTGATAAGAGTATTTTTATTGTTCAATTCTAAACATTTTATAATTTTCATTGAAATTTCTTATATAACTCATGAGAAAATAACCTTGTTTCCAAGGATAGCAGTGTAACAAAGAGCACTTGGTTTGAGTTTTATTGCCATATGCCAGCAATTCCAAATAATATCAGTGATAAAGTACTCCAGCTTGAAACAATTTTTATTGGTCTACAGTCTATACAATTGCTATGGCTACCTCTGAGTTATGTGTGTAACTTTCTGATTATTACATTGAGAAAGTGAAAACGAACTAAAAAGCCTCTTGATGAAAGAGGAGAGTGAAAAAGTTGGCTTAAAGCTCAACATTCAGAAAACTAAGATCATGGCATCTGGTCTCATCACTTCATGGCAAATAGATGGGGAAACAGTGGCTGACTTTATTTTTTGGGGCTCCAAAGTCACTGCAGATGGTGATTGCAGCCATGAAATTAAAAGACGCTTACTCCTTGGAAGAAAAGTTATGACCAACCTAGACAGCATATTAAGAAAGCAGAGACATTACTTTGCCAACAAAGGTCCATCTAGTGAAGGCTATAGTTTTTCCAGTGGTCATGTATGGATGTGAGAGTTGGACTGTGAAGAAAGCTGAGCCCAAAGAATTGATGCTTTTGAACTGTGGTGTTGGAGAAGACTCTTGAGAGTCCCTTGGACTGCAAAGACATCCAACCAGTCCATTCTGAAGGAGATCAGCCCTGGGATTTCTTTGGAAGAAATGATGCTAAAGCTGAAACTCCAGTACTTTGGCCACCTCATGTGAAGAGTCGACTTATTGGAAAAGACTTTGATGCTGGGAGGGGTTGGGGGCATGAGGAGAAGGGGACTACAGAGGATGAGATGGCTGGATGGCATCACCAACTCGACGGACATGAGTTTGAGTAAATTCCGGGAGTTGGTGATGGACAGGGAGGCCTGGCATTCTGCGATTCATGGGGTTGTGNTCAGTCCTGGGTGTTCTTTGGAAGGAATGATGCTAAAGCTGAAACTCCAATACTTTGGTCACCTCATGTGAAGAGTTGACTCATTGGAAAGGACTCTGATTCTGGGAGGGATTGGGGGCAGGAGGAGAAGGGGACAACAGAGGATGAGATGGCTGGATGGCATCACTGACTTGATGGACATGAGTTTGAGTGAACTCAGGGTGTTGGTGATGGACAGGGAGGCCCGGCATGCTGTGATTCATGGGGTCGCAAAGAGTCAGACACGACTGAGCAACTGAACTGAACTGAACTTTTTAATATTGTTTTTACTTGTGAGAAACTTTTTCTTGAATGTGCATGTGTGTGAAGTTGCTTCAGTCTTGTCCAACTCTTTGCAACCCTATGGACCATAGCCTGCCAGGGTCCTCTGTCCATGGGATTCTCCAAGCAAGAATAGTGGAGTGGGTTGCCATACCCTCCTCCAGGGAATCTTCCTGACACGGGGATCTAACCCATGTCTTTTACATCTTCTGCATTGGCAGGTGTATTCTTTACCACTATCACCATGTGGGAAGCTTTCTTGAAATTACATTCACCTCTAAAAAGAAATGTATCTGAGTCAGTTCTAATGAAGTAGATGAACCTGGAGCTTATTATACTGAAGTAAATCAGAAAGAGAAAGACAAATACTATATATTAATGCATATATAGAGAATTTAGAAAGATGGTAACAGCGATAAAACATGTAGGGCAGCAAAAGAGACACAGATGCAAAGAACAGACTTTTGAACTCAGTGGCAGAAGGCAAGGGTGGGATGACTTGAGAGAATAGCACTGAATCATGTACATTCATGTACATTCAGATGGTAAAGTGTCTGCCTGCAATGCAGGAGACCTGGGTTCAATCCCTGTGTTGGGAAGACCCCCTGGAGAAGGAAATGGCAACCCACTCCAGTACTCTTGCCTGGAAAATTCCATGGACTGAGGAGCCTGGTACGCTACAGTCCAGGGGGTCACAAAGAGTCGGACATGACTGAGCAACTTCACTTTCACTTTCATGTACATTACCATATGTAAAATAGATGACCAGTGCGAGTTCAATGCATGAAGCAGGGCACCCAAAGCTGGTGGTCTGGGACAACCTAGAGGGATAGGGTAGGGAGGGAGGTGGGATGGGGGTTCAGGATAAGGGGGACACATGCATACCTATGGCCGATTCATGTTGATATATGGCAAAAACCATTACAATATTGTAAAACAATTATCCTCCAATTAAAATAAATAAATACATTTTTAAAAGAAAGTACATTTAGTAGCAAAGGAACAAACAATACTTCTATAGCTCTTGTGTTTCGTTTTGTAGATAATGAATTCTAGAAAAAACCAAGGTGACTTCTGTTGCTCTTCTTTAGGCAAAATCCAGGAATTTGTGTTTTTAAGTTAATTTTATTGGCATAGAGTTGGCTTACAATGTTGTGTTGATTTCTACTGTACAGCAAAGTGAGTCAGCTATATGTATACATATATTCCCTCTTTTTTGGATTCCTTCCCATTTAGTCACCACAGAGCACTGAGTAGATTTAGGAAGCAATTTTCAATTCAGAATTTTCTTTGGAGGTCTCATCATATCTATCAAAAAAATGTAGCCCATTGAGCTTGTGAAACCTTACTTCCTTTATTTTCTAAGGCTCATCTTAAATGAAAAGTTTTTTTGTAATTAAGTCTTCTCCAGAATGGGCACTGAAGACCCAAATATTTCTTGCTGAATTTGTACCATTTAGAAAGGGAAACAGAATCAGGATTTAATGAGATGTATACAAGAATCAAGCTTTTTTTTTGTTGTTGTTCTGGTAGAGAAGAGGGTTTAGACTTAAATATCCCAAGGTGACAGTTGCTACAAATACATTGCTTGTGCTCTTATCACAGACTGAACTATTTGTACTGCCAGCCAGTGGAAAAACCAAGGAAAAGATTCTCTTAGGAAATAAAAATCCAGATAGAAAGAGAACCTCATATGGCATGATTGGTGACTTTCAGCAAAATTCTTCCAGATGGATACCTGTCCTGTGGAACGTCAATCTCACTCTGTAAGGCTGGCTCAAAGAAGACTCATAAGACCTATTCTTGGTTTTATCCTTTGATTATCCTTCTTATGACACCATACTTTTATACAGCACCAAACAAAACAGTACCACAGAATACAACAAAAAGGGTGAAAAGGAATGGCTTGATTCTACCAAGGAGCTAAACAAAGGGGCACCAAACTGAGAATAAGCAGGAATTCACCCAAAAAGAGTGAAGCTCAGATCCAGAGGACTTACCACATCATCATGGGCTCTACAGCTGCAAGCAGCAGAGCAATGATCTCTCTGGGTACCATGCCTGCTTCAACTAGGGTGTGGAGCAACAGGATGCTCATCATACTGGGCCTCAGCGCATTCTCCACAATTAACTGTCCAACAAACAAAGGCCAACCAAATGAGAACAAAGACTATTTATTCAAGCATGTCCAGAGCCACTGTCACTCGCATTCTGACAGAGACTCAAAATCAGGCAGAGGAGTGGGGAATCTTTACACTGGGAGAAGAGAAGGCTTCAGCCAGAAGAGTGTGTAGGCATGAGGAAGCTGTAAGAATCTATCTAGAAGTGGGACATCCTGTGTGATTGTCAGGGGTACATATATGGCTTTCTCTGGTTGGTCTTAAGTTGAAAGAGAGTACAATAATTAAGAAAACTCTTAGTTATAAATATGGCTATTTTAGGCCAATTATTGTCAGGTTATTGTTTAGATTCCTGAGCTTGTTGCTAGATACAATGGTCAAACTTCCAATAGGTCTGACTTACACTTGGTAAGCCTGCTTCCTGGACTGAAAACTGTGGATAATGTGTTGATTCCTGGGTTGGTTGCTACATATTTCAGGTACATACTGAATCCTATTTTTACACATCGTCAGCTATCAGTCTTTCATTGTAACTAGTGGGTCAGAAACTGGGTCAATACTAAGAAAATAGGTGAGCAGGGCTGGAGAGGGATTTATGGACATTTAAGATCCAATGGCCTCATCTGCTTGGATGAGACCAAGTCCTTCAGAAAGAGAATCATAAAAAAAGAGGAAAAGAGAAAGAAAAGCTTACGAACAAGAGAGAGAGAATAAAAAAGGAAAAAAGAAGAAATGCATTATATGCATAATTGTTGATCTACATACTGAATCTACAAAATCTGTAAAGTAATCTTCCACATGTACAAGGACAGGAATTGGGCTAGAGTGGCTTTGGAAAGGAAAGGGGCAGTCAGGCCTAACATGAGACTTTGGGCCCCTGCTGCTCCTGGGATTGTATAGCCTCTTCCCAGAACCCAATTCTATTCCTGTCCTCTCCCTAGGTCTTGACTGCCTTACCTCTGCAATGAGGGAGTAGGTCTAGGGTCTCCAGCACTCCTTTTCCGGAGAAGGCATTGGCACCCCACTCCAGTATTCTTGCCTGGAAAATCCCATGGACGGAGGAGCCTGGTAGGCTGCAGTCCATGGGGTCACTAAGAGTCAGACACGGCTGAGCAACTTCACTTTCACTTTTCACTTTCATGCATTGGAGAAGGAAATGGCAACCCACTCCAGTGTTCTTGCTTGGAGAATCCCAGGGACAGAGGAGCCTGGTGGGCTGCCGTCTATGGGGTTGCACAGAGTCAAACACGACTGAAGCGACTTAGCAGCAGCACTCCTCTTCAGCCTTCAGAGCCTATAATTGTGACCAGGAAGCAATGTCTATATTATCCTGTTTCTTTAAGAAGGCAGTCACTGTATGCATGCATTTCTGTGTGTGACATTGTCCTATCTCTCTTACTACTTCCCTCAAATTACTGCTCATTTCCTTTCTCTTTGTCAACCTCCATCAATCATATTATTCTCTAATATGGAAACACTGAAAAAATGATTATGGTTATACTGCCACCATCTCATCTATCAACTGAACAATCCATCCTACCCAAGAATACCTGTCATGGGCCTGATATTGTGTTGGGTCCTGGGGGAGGCAGCTCCATGGATTAAGTGACTGTCCTGTGCCTGGCATGACCTTAGTTACTTGGGAGATACTTAGTCTTCACAATAGCCCTGCAAACTCTGGGAAATAGTGAAGGACAGGGAAGCCTGGCGTGATGCAGTTCATGGGTTAACAAGAGTCAGACATGACTGAGTGACAGAACAACACTATTGCAAACCCTTTTCTTCTTTTTTAAAATTTATTTAATATTAATTGGAAGGAAATTGTTTTACAGTGTTGTGTTGATTTTCGTCAAACATCAGTCTGAATCAGTCATAAGGATACATATGTCCCCTCCCTCTTGAACCTCCCTCCCACCTTCCACCCCATTCAATCCCTCTAGGTTGTCACAAAGTACTGGATTGAGCTCCCTACAACATACAGCAAGTTCCCACTGGTTATCTGTTTTATATATGGTAATGTACATGTTTCAATGCTACTCTCTCAGTCAGTCCCACCCTTTCCTTCGTCCACATGTCTCTTCTCTATGTCTGCCTCTCTATTGCTGCCCAATAAATAGGTTCATCAGTATCATTTTTCTAAATTCCATATATATGCATTAATGATATCTGCCTTTCTCTTTCTGACTTACTGCACTCTGTACAACAGGCTCTTCCACCTCACTAGAACAGACTCAAATTCATTCCTTTTTATAGCTGAGTAATATCCCAGTGCTACAGTCCATGGAGTCTCAAAGAGTCGGACACAACTGGGTGACTGAACAACAATATTCCATTGTATATATATACCCTAATGTCTTTATCCATTCATTGTTGATGGATATCTAGGTTGCTTCCATGTTCTGATTATTATAAATAGTGCTGTAATGAATATTGAGGTACATGTGTCTTTTAGAATTGTGGTTTCTTCAGGGTATTTGCCACTAGTTGGATTGCTGTCATATGGTAGTTTTATTCTTAGTTTTTAAAGAAATCTCCATACTATTCTCCATAGTGGTGCATCAATTTACATTCTCACCAACAGTGCAAGAGTGTTCCCTTTTTCCACATGCTTTCCAGCATTTATTATTTGTAGATTTTTTTCTGATCATGACCATTCTGACCAGTGTAGGTAATATCTTATTGTAGCTTTGATTTGCATTTCTCTAATAATAAGCAGTGTTGAGCATTTTTTCATTATTATTAGCAATCTGTATGTATTCTTTGAAGAAATTTCTGTTTAGGTCTTTTGCCCATTTTTATTGGGCTTTTTGTTTTTTCTGATATTGAATTTATTGCAACTTCTTTTGATGTTGTTGGTGTTTACCTATGTCTACTTCAGCTCAACAGGCTGAATTATATGCTCTTGCTGCTGCTGCTAAGTCGCTTCAGTCGTGTCCGACTCTGTGAGACCCCATAGACAGCAGCCCACCAAGTTCCACCGTCCCTGGGATTCTCCAGGCAAGAACACTGGAGTGGGTTGCCATTTCCTTCTCCAATGCATGAAAGTGAAGTCGCTCAGTCGTGTCTGACTCTTCATGATCCCATGGACTGCAGCCCACCAGGCTCCTCCATCCATGGGATTTGCAAGGCAAGAGTAGTGGAGTGGGTTGCCATTGCCTTAAGAGTATATACTCTTACACAGGCTCAGATGGTAAAGAATCTGCATGCAGTGTGGGAAACCTAGGTTTGATCCCTGGGTTGGGAAGATCCTCTGGAGAAGGGAAGGGCTACCCATTCCAGTATTCTTGCCTGGAGAATTCCTTGGACAGAGGAGCCTGGTGGGCTACAGTCCATGGGGTTGCAAAATATCGGACATGACTGAACAATTAACACTACTACTACTAAACAGGTTTGTACTTTGGCCATGGGCAAAGCTGTCAATATTTATACTGATATGCTTTTGGAAAGTCTCAGAAGCAATGTGGCTTTCTTACTTCTGATGGAAGTAAAATTAAAAAATGGCTTTATGTTCAAGAATTATTGGATGCAATTATTATCTGTCACTTTAGTTATTAAGGTTTCTGTGTGTTCTAAACTTGACTGTCTAAAGCTAAGGAAAATCACCCTGCTGATATTTCCACAGAGAATGATGCCCTTAAAGAAGCTAAGAGCAGATAAACCTCTGTCAGGTCCAAAAGGATATTTTCCCAAATGATAACTTATAAAAGCTGGCCAGAGATGCCTAACAATTAGCCTCAAACAAGGAAAAATGAGACTGGAAATTCAATAATTATTGGCTTGATAGAGAGAGAACTCTAGTTTGCACCAAGTTACAACCCATTCTTACTGGAGGTTCTAAAATCGTCTTTCCTCACCACAGTACAGGCATTAAACTATTGGTATTCTTACAAATTATACCATTAATTAATCAATATTGGGGGAAACAGTAGCAAAGCTGTAAAAAGTACCTGCTTCACTGTCCCACTTGTTTGAAACACAACCTGGGGAAGCCTGTTTGTACTGCTATTGGGCATTTTAAACTACCTAATGGGTCATGTAAGATCTAGAAATTAGGTTTCTTACAACTTCCTCCATATCATGGTATAAATATGCTTTAGCCATGGTATGTATGTTTTGACACTGGACTGAACCTTTCCATTGCTGACAGACTCCTGTCTCTTATGTGGCTAAAATCCTTTTAGAGAAGAGTATCCATACTTGAAAAACTCCTCTTAAACTTTGCAGCAATTAAGAAACTCATTTTATTGGTCAGATACTTTGTTTGGCCAGTTTTACAGAAATTACACCAGGAGATGTAAACTCCAGTACTTTGGCCACCTCATGTGAAGAGTTGACTCACTGGAAAAGACTCTGATGCTGGGAGGGATTGGTGGCAGGAGGAAAAGGGGATGACAGAGGATGAGATGGCTGGATGGCATCACTGACTCGATGGACGTGAGTCTGAGTGAACTCCGGGAGTTGGTGATGGACAGGGAGGCCTGGCGTGCTGCGATTCATGGGGTCGCAAGAGTCGGATATGACTGAGCGGCTGAACTGAACTGATGTTGATTGACAGAGAAACCTGGTGTGCTGCAGTCCATGGGGTTACAAAGAGTCAGACACGACTGAGTGACTGAAAAATAGCAACAGAATTTCACCGTGCTTGCCACCTTCAATCTTTCTGTTCAGTTGAATGCACTAACAGCAATATTGAAATTCAATTAAAATTTGCAAAGGCCCTCCAAATACCTTGGGCAAAAGCATTGTTTGTCCTAAATTGTAAATCCACTGTGTTAGGAACTTACAAACTCTCATCTTTTGAAATAGTCACAGGACACCCAATGTACTTGGCTCCTGTTTTGTTTGACCACAGCAGACAAAGGAAGAGATACTGCAAAACTGAAAACTTCTAATTGCCTCATTAAAAATAACCATGTTTTGATAGAACAAACTTTTCACAGGAGACAAACATTTTAAGCATCAAAACTTGAAAACTTGAGATTTCATCTGTTGGAAAAGACATCTCCAAAATAACTCTCATCAACCTCACTGGAAAAGCCCCTATTAAGTATTGCTAACAAACACTTGTGCTGCCAAACTCCAGAGAACAGATTCTTGGATCCATGTGACAGACCTAAACCTGACTGGACCTGCATATCATCTGGTGATCTAAAGGTAAAAATTTCCCAAAATTGAAGCAGAAAACATCTGATGAAACATATTCCCCAAGATAGCCCAGTTAGACCTGTTGGAAGCTTGTCTTCAAATCTTTGATGATGATCAGTTCAGTTCAGTTCAGTTCAGTCGCTCAGTCATGTCCAACTCTTTGCGACCCCATGAATCACAGCATGCCAGGCTTCTCTGTCCATCACCAACTCCCGGAGTTCATTCAAACTCACGTCCATTGAGTTGGTGATGCCATCTAGCCATCTCATCCTCTGCCATCCCCTTCTCCTCCTGCCCCCAATCCCTCCCAGCATCAAGGTATTTTCCAATGAGTCAACTCTTCTCATGTGGTGGCCAAAGTATTGGAATTTCAGTTTCAGTATCAGTCCTTCCAATGAACACCCAGAACTGACCTTTAGAATGGACTGGTTGGATCTCCTTGCAGTCCAAGGGACTCTCAAGAGTCTTCTCCAATACCACAGTTCAAAAGCATCAATTCTTCAGTGCTCGGCTTTCTTCACAGTCCAGCTCTCACATCCAATTTCTCATGATGTACTCTGCATAGAAGTTAAATATGCAGGGTGTCTGTATACAGCCTTGATGTACTCCTTTTCCTATTTGGAACCAGTCTGTTTTCCTATGTCCAGTTCTAACTGTTGCTTCCTGACCTGCATATAGGTTTCTTAAGAGGCAGGTCAGGTGGTCTGGTATTCCCATCTCTTGAAGAATTTTCCACAGTTTATTGTGATCCACACAATCAAAGGCTTTGGCATAGTCAATAAAGCAGAAATAGATGTTTTCTGGAACTCTCTTGCTTTTTCCATGATCCAGCGGATATTGGAAATCTGATCTCTGGTTCCTCTGCCTTTTCAAAAACCAACTTGAACATCTGAAAGTTCACCGTACACATACTGCTGAACAACACTTCAAATGAACTCCATTGTCTATGACCTTGATAGCATATTGACTTTAAATAAAAATTGTCTCAGAGTTCTTCCTTCTATTCCTCCTTGTTACTTGAAAGTGAAAGTGAAGTTGCTCAGTTGTTTCTGACTCTTTGCCTCTCCATGGACTATAGCCTACCAGGTTCCTCCATCCATGGGATTTTTAAGGCAAGAGTATTGGAGTGGGTTGCCATTTCCTTCTCCAGGGGATCTTCCCAACTCAGGGATCGAACCTCGGTCTCCCACATTGTAGGCAGATGTTTTTACTGTCTGAACCAGCAGGGAGGCAATGATATCAATAGGTTTCTAATCTGTCCATTTTCTTTCCAATGTGGGACACTGATCCTTCTTGGCATTGAGGGGAAACAGTCCCTCAAAAGTGGTAAATGTGACTCTTGATCAATGATTTCAGAGAAAGGTCTTGATTAGAAGGGGGAAATATCAAAAAGGTTAATAAACAGAAATACCAATTAAATATTAGAGTCAGGTGGCCAGAAGGGGACACTTTCATGTCCTTCATATCTATCTAGTCTCTAAGGAAACAAAGAAGAACTCTCCTCTCTTTTGGCAACAACTCAGCCAGTGTTCAGCCACAGACTCTTTGTTTACTATTACCCTCTCAACTTTCTTTTCCCTTCAATAAATGAATTCTTCTTCTCTTCTGTGTGGGGACTTGCATGTGGCTCATCATGGTTGTATAATAGACCCCAAATTGCAATTTGCTGCTGATGCTGAATAAAATCATTTTTGCTGGAGAAATAGTTGGTGTCTGTTTGTTTTAGGTTAATACCATTCAATGAATAATGATAAAATTTATATTCTTGTTTAATACTTTTTCTACTTTTCTTTTAAAAATTATCTCTGCCCGGAATTTGGTGATGGACAGGGAGGCCTGGTGTGCTGTGATTCATGGGTTTGCAAAGAGTTGGACACGACAGAGCAATTGAACTGAACTGAACTGAATGCATGCATCCATTTTTATGACAACCAAGAAAAATAGTCCCATAAAATGAATAGGCTAAATCCAGATAATACAGAGTAGTTTTTTTCTCTCTCACTTGCTCTTTTATCAGAAGCATGTAATAAGCACAAATTGTGTAGACTGTGACTTGGGCTCCTTTTATCTTTGAGTTTTTTTCAAAGAGTCAATCTTAGTGATTACAGTATCTTTTCTTTTAGTGTTATTGAACTTGTCGTGAAAGCCCAATGAATAGATGAAAATGTCAGGGAAAGCAGAACAGTTAAATCAAAAGAATCTGAAAGACAAGATATGTGGAATCTATATTTCATTTGCAAATTTGCACTGTCCCTTAAAAGGAACCATTTATACACTCTGTTGTCAATTTGTATCTGTGTGCAAACCCCTAGAAAATATTAAAGCTGGTAAAATACAGATTTCATGTATTAGTTTCACTTTTAGTTTATAGAGAAACATTTGAAATCTGTACCAAAAATTAAGCACTTTAGGAAAAAAATGCATTATATAAATCCAAGGCATTAACTACTTCCAATTATCCCGTTTTTGTTTTTTTAATTAGAGAATCAGAAATGAGATTTTTATGCTGTATATTAGGCCCAAATTTCCTTTTTGATTCTTTCTGTAAAGTCTGGGTCAGGGGATCAATTGAGCTTCTTCAGTAGGTCAGCATTTCATTTGCATCTTGCTTTTTTCTCAACCTGATAAAATCTTATGAGCAAAAGAAGAATATATAAGAAACAGGAGACTATACTAGCAATAGGTGGTTGTGTGCTTGGTCATTCAGTTGTGTCCAATTCTTTGTGACCCCATGGACTGTAGCCTGCCCGGCTCTTCTGTTTGTGGGATTCTCCAGCCAAGAATACTAGATGGGTAGCTATTCCCTTCTCCAGGGGATCTTTCTGACCCAAGGATCAAATCCTGGTGTCCTGCATTGGCAGGCAGATTCTTTACTCTCTGAGCCACCAGTGAAGTCTAGCAATAGTAGTTATTAATTATATTTATTTTAAAATTATATTTGTTTTGTATAATTATATTGAAAGGAATAAGAAAATGATCAGGAGTATGTATGTTCTGTGTGAGGCTAAGAGAATACATCCTGGGGCACTCTTACTGGCCCACAAATCCCTCACTGGTAAAGCCAGTTTTTTGTTNTTATTAATTATATTTATTTTAAAAATTATATTTGTTTTGTATAATTATATTGAAAGGAATAAGAAAATGATCAGGAGTATGTATGTTCTGTGTGAGGCTAAGAGAATACATCCTGGGGCACTCTTACTGGCCCACAAATCCCTCACTGGTAAAGCCAGTTTTTTGTTTAAGAAAGTCCTCGATTTTCTTATTTCAAGCTGGAGGCATCAAGTGCAATATCTCAAATAAATTAATAATGCTGTAAAGGGTTTTTATGGGGATGGGGATCTTTAAAAAAAAGACCAGTTCTAATTGATGAAATGAAGGTACCAGTTTTATCTGGGTAAAATAACATGAGCCTTGAAAATGGTTTAAAGTACAAAGGTTTGAAGTTTCTGACAGTAGAAATGATGTTAAATAAAGGCATGGATTTATGAAAGTTAGGATATGGGATGGTGGAAGGCCTTACTATAGATTCATGAGGATAGGGAGCCACCAAATACTAATTGATGAAATGAAGGTACCAATTTTATCTGGGTAAAATAACATGAGCCTTGAAAATGGTTTAAAGTACAAAGGTTTGAAGTTTCTGACAGTAGAAATGATGTTAAATAAAGGCATGGATTTATGAAAGTTAGGATATGGGATGGTGGAAGGCCTTACTATAGATTCATGAGGATAGGGAGCCACCAAATATTTTTGAGATAGTTTCTTGTTTATGCAATGAGAGTCAAGTCTACCGTGATTTAAATCTCAGTTCGAAACACTTATAAATTGTTTGATATTGGGCTTTATCTAAACCTTAGTGTCATTAAAAGTAAAATCTGGGTAAGAGTCATTACTTTTAAGAGTTGCTATGAGGCTTTAAATGGCAAAGTGCATATGCCTGAAACATAGCAATTGAAAGTAAGTACTAGTCTCAGCTAGGATGTGATTAGAGCTGCACCTCAGAAAGACTCTGGTGCAGTCTGACAACAGGCCGGAGTGGGGGCAAAAGGGGCAGAATACTTAGAGAAAGGAGTCAAGTTGAAACTCAAAAAGCAAACTGGAGCTTATTAGACAAGAGGTTTGAGTGAGGTACAGTGAGATCTTGACTTGGGGTATCAACTCTGGAAAAGTCAGGGTTCAAGCATTTCAAAACCTTCAATAGGTGAGAAATAAAATGTGAAATGTGTGATTTTTAATAGTCCCCAAATTTAAGCTTCTCCCTGTTGAGTGGTTAGGTTTTTTAAAAGTTTGATGACCAAATTTACAATGGTTTGTACAAGTAAAAAAATTATATAAATACACCAGATAATTCTAGCCTTCACACCTGTTCAAACAACAACAAAGATCAAATGAGCTAACGGAAAGACCAACCCTTTTCTTTCCTTAATGAGGCTCCACGGATTTTTGCAAACAAATAAAAGACAATAAATTGCCCCAAATGCCCTTTTTTCAAAGCTAGGTTATAGAACTGATTTGGGTGTTCCCAGCCAACTCAAAGCATAAGACCTCACAGCTGGACCATAAAATGCTTTGGCAGCTCTAAGGATATTCACCAGGTCCCTTTGTTCCCATCAGAGCTTTGAGTATTTGGGACTATATCCTGTTTGTCCCAAGACTAACATTTTTTTTAATTTGTTTGTTTCACAGTCAATGACCCATACCTCTAAAAGGTTATAAAGAAGCTCATGAAGAGGTCAGAGGCTGCCCAAAAAAGCATTTGGTTTCTGGCCCAGAAACTCAGTGCAGACCTGAGATCAGGGCTAGAGTGACTCTTAGCAACCTGTCATTACCTACAAGAGTAGCGAGCTGGCTTCCTTCCAGTGGCTTCTGTTTTATATGTTCAATATTTCCCAGAAGACTGAGGGCTAAGGCTGCTCTGTTAATGTGGGAGCCACAAGCCACACATGGCTGCTGAGCACTTGAAACATGGCTACAATTGACATATGCTATTGGGATTTCTTTGGAAGGAATGATGCTAAAGCTGAAACTCCGGTACCTTGGCCACCTCATGCAAAGAGTTGACTCATTGGAAAAGACTCTGATGCTGGGAGGGATTGGGGACAGAGGTTGACAGAGGATGAGATGGGTGGATGGCATCACTGACTCGATGGACGTGAGTCTGAGTGAACTCCGGGAATTGGTGATGGACAGGAAGGCCGGGCATGCTGCAATTCATGGGGTCATGAAGAGTCGAACATGACTGAGTGACTGAACTGAACTGAAATGACTGATGAATGTAAAACACAGACCAGATTTCAGAGGCTTAGTATATAAAACAATGAAAATATCTCAATATTTCTATATTGATTATATTTTGAAATGATAATATAAAATTGATTTCACTGGCTTCTTTTTTACTTATTCTAATGTGGCTACAGATAATGTAGATTACATATGTGGCTCCCATTGTAGTTGTATCGGAACATGCTGCTCCAGAAGGTTGCCACTCTTCTCATAGATTCTCCTAGGTTCAAAGCCTTTGGTAATTCTTGATTATTTTGTTGAACACCCTTTGGTTGTATATATAAACTGACTGTTCATGGAAACTGATTGTTATATATTTTTATCTCTATTTATATTTATAATTTATGCTCATGCCAGCTGGCTTCTATTTGGTCTTTACAAAAGCTGAAGGGACCAAATTAGATAGAAGATGAACAAATAAAGACAGGTGGGAATAAAAGAAAGGAAAATAAAATACTGTATTGGGGAATTTTTACTCAAAACACCTATGTGGATATATGTTATTTTCTCTGTTATCATAGGAGAAGAATCAGTAGCTCAGAGAGGTTAGGTAACTTTTCCAAAACTATTCTAGTTCTTGCCTATCAAGAGTCAAAACAAGCTCCAAAGCACAAACTCTTTATCCTCATTATAATACTTCTCCTCTAGTGAGAACTTTTGAGAAGATCAGACAGCAAATATTGATTTTGGAGATACTTCTTTTAGTAATCACAACTGTCTTTATTTAAGATTTATCCTTGTATAAGTGTCTATTTGTCAAATTATTTTAATGTTGATTAAAGTATATAGGACAATATTAATTCATAGGAGCTTTTACTCATAAGAGGTCAATAAATATTCCACATACCCTCTACTTTCTATTCCAGTTGTATAACCTTAAAAAGTCACTTCAGAGAGTGTATTTAATGATACAAATTTCCTAGTGCTGCTAAGGGGCTAAGAGAAGTTTGTTTCAGAGACAGTACTTTGTAAAATACAAACTTGCCAGACAACCTTCCCAAACCCTCCTCCTATCCCTGAAATGGACATGACATAATTATTGTTATCCTTGGTTTTGCTACATTTATATTGTACTGCCAGACTTTCTGGACCACTTTTCCTTTCTGTAAATATGATACAGTATGAAAAACCTAGAATTTATGAAGCCCTCATGGTCACCTTATTTCATCCCTTTCTTAACTAATATTGGACTGTTTTTCTAGAACCACAGACAACATTCATGAAGTCTCCTTTCAATAATCCAGTCTAGCCCTTTGATCTTTTTACTCATGGAGTCTTTTTTCCCATTTGCTAAACTAAATTTTCCTCATTAATTGTTTTAGATACTGTAATGTCACCCAGTAACTTTCTCTTCCCTAGACTAAGTAATGCTATGGCCTTCAACATCTCTTTAATTCTTCTCTTCTTATTCACTGCTATCTCGTGAAATTCATTCACATAAATTGTCATCCAATACGTTATTCTTTATTAAGTATACAACAGTTCTGATTAAAGACAGAGTGATGCGGCGATTAGTTTAGAAAAACCTCCTCTAAAGTCAGTAGTTATTTTTGTGCTTAGACTAGACTCCAAGAGAATGACAGAAATGATATGGGCCTTACAAAAGCAGAAGATATTAAGAAGAGGTGGCAAGAATACCCAGAAGAACTGTACAAAAAAGATCTTCATGACCCAGATAATCATGATGGTGTGATCACTCACCTAGAGCCAGTCATCCTGGAATGTGAAGTCAAGTGGGCCTTAGAAAGCATCACTGTGAACAAAACCAGTGAAGGTGATGGAATTCCATCCAATTGAGCTTTTTCAAATGCTAAAAGATGATGCTATTTGTAAGGCCTCCTGAGACAGCCATTTGCTTTTTTGCATTTCGTTTCCATGGGGATCGTCTTGTTCCCTGTCTCCTGTACAATGTCATGAACCTCCATCCGTAGTTCATCAGGCACTCTATCTATCAGATCTAGGCCCTTAAATCTATTTCTCACTTCCACTGTATAATCATAAGGGATTTGATTTCGGTCATACCTGAATGGCCTAATGGTTTTCCCTACTTTCTTCAATTTCAGTCTGAGCGTGCTGCGATTCATGGGGTCGCAAAGAGTCGGGCACGACTGAGCGACTGAACTGAACTGAACTGAAATACAGATTAGGAGTTTGTTTTGGAGGTATTCTGCTTTCAATCTGTATGAAAATGGTATTGTACTACTGAACACTACTGAACACCAGATGTAATTAATTCATATTAAATCAAAACTCTATAATGTTCATGATAAGAGGAACCATTTTTTTTTATGGTTCACAACTTTTTATTTCATTAGGTTGTTTCATAAATGAATGAGTGAACAAATGGAAATTTCAGACAACAAGCCTAGTTATCAGATTTTCCCAATCTGGGCCACAAAAGTTTGGTTCACGTAGAGTAAAGCTAGCCAAGTTGTAGGTATGAATAGATATAAAGATAGAAAACAACATCTGAGAGCTTTTTTAACTTGGAATTTTATCAACATTGCAAACAAGAAGCTTAAAAAAAACAATGGCACCCTTACTTTCCAATCAGGACTAGAAATGATTTACTATCCAAGCCACATACAGTAAGTCGAGAGGCATTTGATTTGATTCTACTATACTTTTAGGCAATATGATCTTCTTATTTGAGGACAAGCTTAACCTCTTGTTGTTTATTTCTCTGAGTATGTGTTGCTTTTTCTTTCCACCATAGATTCTGTATTCTATCATAGGACTTTTCTGAAAATCAAGTAATATAATGAAATATAATGCAGGTAAGATACTTAGTTCATTCCTTAACATACTGCCAATATTCATTCAGACATTAAGAAATGTTCAGTAAGGGTTTAATCTGTTAATACATTACTATTCTTTCTGAAGAAAGAAAACAACTGTAATCAGTGCTGCCAACACATGATCATTATCAAAGTGAAGTGAAGTCGCTCATTCATGTCCAACTCTTGGGACCCCACCAGGCTCCTCAGTCCATGGGATTCTCCAGGCAAGAATACTGGAGTGTGTTGCCATTTCCTTCTCCAGGGGATCTTCCCGACCCAGGGATTGAACCCAGGTCTCCCACCTTGCAGGCAGACGCTTTAACCTCTGAGCCACCAGGGAAGCCCTTATCAGAGTGAAGTGAAGTCGCTCAGGCGTGTCCGACTTTGCGAAACTACGTTTTTATTGCTTGAAATTCCGTGATGCCTCTTCTGCAAGCCCACAGTGTTCCTGGCCTGGAATGTTCAGTTTCCACTGTCCCCGTCTTGAGTTTCTTGAAGTGTTCTTAGTCTGTGGAACCATGAATGCTAGGAAAAGGTTCACTTTATCAACGAAAACTTTGTTTTGATTTTCATGGAAAGCTCTGCATAATCCAACTTCTATATAAAACCTTCTTCCCTTCCTGGTTGACCATGTGTGAAAAACCTGCACATGCTCCACTTTCATTTTCTGCTTTTGTCTGCACCTGCTCTCACAACCAACTTGGGTGCCTCCTGCAGAAGCACAATCCCTACCCTGGCAGCTGGTCAAGAGGCTGCTGCTCAAGCACTTAGTCCTCTCTCCGGGCAGCTGCCCTGGAATCCCAAAGGCTTTAATGTCAGTCTGATGATGAAATGTCTTCCTCCCTGCACAGAGATCGGGGATTCCCATGATCATGAAGCACAGCACTGACCAGGTTCACGAGCACTGATACCACTTTTGGGGGGCCACAGAGAAGCTCGGTATGATATGCTTTCTGGGGAGGGTAAAGGAATTGTATTGTCATAGATTTCAACTGAAATTTAGTAGAATCACAGAAACTGTAACATATACACCACACAAATAAGCATCAAACTGATTTTAAAATGCCTCTTGGTATGTTGTATTGATTTTTCATTATTATGACCTTATTCTTAAACTTATTTGTTGTGATCCTAATTTTCTACTCAATCTTTGTTTATTTCCCACTGGGATAGTGATATAGTGTGATTACTGAGAAAGGCACAGGAAAGAAATTAAGACTCCCTGCTAATGAGAACAAGGGAAGGAAAAGAAATGTGCCAATCTAAGTGTTCTACCTATAAACTGAGCTGCCAGACAAGAGGAAATAAATAATGCTTCATCACAAATCTCTTTTTCATGAAAAAAAAAGGCCTAAAAATAAACCTAAAGCAAAACAAATCTATTGCAGGGAAGCAACAAATATTTATAATACTGTATTTTTAAAATAATATTATAAATATTAAATTGTCTTCAGAGTATTACTATATGCAACTATAAACAGCATCATTTTCTGAAAAAATGTAATTCCTTTTGTAAGACACTAAACATGACATACTTCAGATATACACGTATTAGCTTCATTTTAATACTTTATTATGTGGTGTATAACTATGAATGAAAAGTTAATTGTAACATTATTTATATATTCATATGTCATATTTTAAGCTATTCAGATAGTAACTTAGAGTACACACACACACACACACACACACATATATATACACATGTTGTGTGTGCTTAGTTGCTCAGTCATGCCCTACTCTTTGCAACCCCATGAACTGTAGCCTCCTCCAGGGGATCTTCCCAATCTAGGGATGGAACCCAGGTTTCCTCATTGCAGACAGATTCTGTACCATCTAAGCCACCAGGAAAGCCCATATATAAGCATATGTATTTCTAAATCATCTACCTGGTAAATTTTATGTTTATTCTTATCTTACCTTTAATCTTCATTTATTTTCTTTGATCCTTCCCTAAAATATATCTAATATAATAATGTGATGTAAATAGCTGCATTTTTAAAACAGATTTTACTATAAGCAACATAGACATTTTAAAATCTTCCAATTATTCAGATATAAATAAAAAAACATATTTTTAAATGTTAATTATATTGAAAAATTATATTCCATTAGGCTCCTCATTTTTTAATTAGTATTATGTGAATATTAACTAAATCCAACTGTTCAGATATATTACTCAGTTTTCATTTCCTCTCAAAATTAAATTTTCACTGGCATTTATCTGATATTTAAAAAAAATTAAATTCCTTTAGCCACTTTCTTTGAATGGGTGATGAAGTTAGTAGCTATGAATATGATTTGAGTTGTACTGGACACAAAGCTCCAAGAAATATACTTTTATGATATATTAATTGCACATATGTGAGTGGCCCAAACAATTTCAGGAGACTTCTGCTTGTGCAGAAGTATGGGATAATTGCTAAGAATGATGACTCCTCAATCAAATAGATTTAGATTTAAAAATTACTCTGGTGTTTCTGAGATATGTGAACTTGGTCAAGCTGCTTTCTAAACCTTGGTTTTTGTTTGTTTGTTTGTTTTTTAATCTGTATCGCTAACCACAATATCTACTTTATATGGAAGTTACTATGCTGGCAGGAGAAAATATACCTCACTTAATTGCTTATTAGGATGATATTACAGCATCATTTATAGTTTGGCAACCTATTTATCTTCTTTTTTAGGGAGATTGCTTGGAAAAAGGATACAAACTTTCAGCTATAAGAAGAATAAGATCTGAGGTTCTAGTGTGACTAAACTGATAACACTGAAACTTCCTAAGAGAACAACAGAACTAAATATTCTCACCAAAAAAAAAAAGGTATATTTGTGAGGTAAGGGATGGCGGGAATTCTTTCACAGTGTGACATAAATGAAATCACCCCACTGTACACTTTATATTTTACAATTCTTTTGTCAGTTACACTTCAAGAAGAAGAGGAGGAGGAAAGGAAGAGGAAGGAGGAGAGGGAAGAAGAAAGAGGAAGTCAAAGGTTGCCTGGCAGGGGTTGGTACTAATTAGAGTCAAATAGTTTTGGGATAAAAGAGAAGTAAATAGGAGAAAATTCAGTTTTTTCAAAAATGGGAACTTGAAAATTAAAATGGCATTTGAGTTTTAACAAGATTTTGATCCTAATCTGAAGTGTTTGCATGTGAGGGTAATTACTGATTTCTTTTGGACTGGGTAAACTCCTGAAGAAGGGCATGGCAACCCACTCCAGTATTCTTGCCTGGTAAATCCTATGGACAGAGGAGCCTGGCAGGCCATGGGGTTACAGAGTCGGACATGACTTAGTGACTAAACAACAACAAAATACTTTGAACATAACTCCTGAATCATATATAAATCTATAAATCTATAGATCTATCTATAAATCTACATATAAAATAGCAAAAATGTATTACTTTTGAAAAATAAAGAAACTTAAAATCAAAACCAAATTTTAGTGTTCAGTCAGTTCATTTCAGTTGCTCAGTTGTGTCCGACTCCTTGCAACCCCATGAATTGCAACATGCCAGGCCTTCCTGTCCATCACCAACTCCTGGAGTTCACTCAGACTCACATCCATCGAGTCAGTGATGCCATCTAGCCATCTCATCCTCTGTTGTCCCCTTCTCCTCCTCTCCCCAATCCCACCCAGCATCAGAGTCTTTTCCAATGAGTCAACTCTTCGCATGAGATGGCCAAAGTACTGGAGTTTCAGCTTTAGCATCATTCCTTCCAAAGAAATCCCAGGGCTGATCTCCTTCAGAATGGACTGGTTGGATCTCCTTGCAGTCCAAGGGACTCTCAAGAGTCTTCTCCAACACCACAGTTCAAAAGCATCAATTCTTTAGTGCTCGGCTTTCTTCACAGTCTGACTCTCACACCCATACATGACCACTGGAAAAACTATAGCCTCGACTAGACGGACCTTTGTTGGCAAAGTAATGTCTCATTTCATAAACCTTTAAAACATATTTATCAAGTTCCCAAATTGATTTTTTCAGTTAATTTGGGAAGGGTGAAAGGATCTTCATTTGCGATATATTGCAAACAGTAACATCATGTTTACAATATAATCTGGACACTTATAAATTCACACCTATTTTAACATATTAATATTTTTCTCTTATTGCATTTTATTTTTTTAAAAGAATTAAAGTGATATAGATATGCTTAATGCTATCACATCTGCTTCACTCTTCCCAGAGGTAACCATTGTCCTGAACTTGAAGTCCGTTCTTTCTATTGTTTTCTATACTTACTTTAAATAGCATAAAGTATTTTAATATTAAATATAGGTCTTAATTTATATATCTTTCTATAACAATCTTATTTTACTCATCTTAATTTATGTATCTCTCTGTAATAATCTGATTTTACACAAGTCATCTTAATTTATGTATCTTTATGTATCTGATTTTACTCAACATTATACTTTCTAGACTTAGCCATGTTGACATATATAGATAAAGCCTAACCATTATGACTATTGTAAATTATTCCACTGTATGACTCAATTACAATTTTATAATTATTCCCATATTGGTGGGAATTTACCTTGTTTCTAGTTTTTATATTTTATAAATAATACTAAATGTATATCTTTTCTTCCTAGTCAAAATTTTATATAACATATTTATGTATATATATGTTTACCATACACATGTGTGTATATATACACACATATATAGGTATATATTTTAAGTATGCAGAATTGTTTGTTAAGTATCAGTTCAGTTCAGTTCAGTCACTCAGTTGTGTCCAACTCTTAGTGACTCTTTGTGAATTACAGAACACCAGGGCTCCATGTCCATCACCAACTCCCAAAGTTCATTCAAACTCATGTCCATCAAGTCGGTGATGCCATCCAGCTATCTCATCCTCTGTCGTCCTCTTCTCCTCCTGCCCCAATCCCTCCCAGCATCAGAGTCTTTTCAATGAGTCAGCTCTTCACATGAGGTGGCCAAAGAAAGTATAGATGCATTTTTTAATTCACCAGTTCAGTTCAGTCGCTCAGTTGCGTCTGACTCTATGAGACCACACGAATCGCAGCACGCCAGGCCTCACTGTTCATCACCAACTCCCAGAGTTCACCCAGACTCACGTCCATCAAGTCAGTGATGCCATCCAGCCATCTCATATTCTGTTGTCCACTTCACCTTCCACCCCCAATCCCTCCCAGCATCAGGGCCTTTTCCAAAGAGTCAGTTCTTTGCATTAGGTGGCCAAAGTATNTTCATCACCAACTCCCAGAGTTCACCCAGACTCACGTCCATCAAGTCAGTGATGCCATCCAGCCATCTCATATTCTGTTGTCCACTTCACCTTCCACCCCCAATCCCTCCCAGCATCAGGGCCTTTTCCAAAGAGTCAGTTCTTTGCATTAGGTGGCCAAAGTATTGAAGTTTCAGCTTTAGCATCAGTCCTTCCAATGAACACCCAGAATTGATCTCCTTTAGGATGGACTGATTGGACCTCCTTGCAGCCCAAGGGATTCTCAAGAGTCTTCTCTAACACAACAGTTCAAAAGCATCAATTCTTCAGCTCTCAGCTTTCTTCACAGTCCAACTCTCACATCCATATATGACCACTGGAAAAACCATAGCCTTGACTGGATGGACCTTTGTTGGCAAAGTAATGTCTCTGCTTTTTAATATGCTATCTAGGTTGGTCATAACTTTCCTTTCAAGAAGTAAGTGTCTTTTAATTTCATGGCTGCAGTCACCATCTGCTGTGATTTGGAGCCCAAAACAATAAAGTCTGACACTGTCTCCACTGTTTCCCCATCTATTTCCCATGAAGTGATGGGACCAGATGCCATGATCTTCGTTTTCCGAAAGTTGAGCTTTAAGCCAACTTCTTCACTCTCTTCTTTCACTTTCATCAAGAGGCTTTTTAGTTCCTCTTAAGTTTCTGCCATAAGGGTGGTGTCACCTGCTTATTTGTGGTTATTGAGATTTCTTCCAGCAAACTTGATTCCAGCTTGTGCTTCTTTCAGCCCAGGATTTCTCATGATGTACTCTGCATATAAGTTAAAAAAGCACGGTGACAATATACAGCCTTGACGCATTCCTCTTCCTATTTGGAACCAGCCTGTTGTTCCACATCCAGTTCTAACTGCTGCTTCCTGACCTGCATATAGGTTTCTCAAGAGGCTGGTCACATGGTCTGGTATTTCCATTTCTTGAGGAATTTTCATAGTTTATTGTGATCCACACAGTCAAAGCCTTTGGCATAGTCAATGAATGAGAAATAGATTTTTTTTTCTGGAACTCTCTTGCTTTTATGATGATCCAGCAGATGTTGGCAATTTGATCTCTGGTTCCTCTGCCTTTTCTAAAACCAGCTTGGACATCTGGAATTTCACAGTTCACTTGCTAGAGCCTGGCTTGGAGAATCTTGAGCATTATTTTACTAACGTGTGAGATGAGTGCAATTGTGTGGTAGTTTGAGCATTCTTTGGTATTGCTTTTCTTTGGGATTGGAATGAAAACTGATCTTTTCCAGTCCTGTGGACACTGCTGAGTTTACCAAATTCACTGGCATATTGAGTGCAGCACTTTCACAGCATCATCTTTCAGGATTTGAAATAGGTTAACTGGAATTCCATCACCTCCACTAGCTTTGTTTGTAGTGGTGCTTTTTAAGGCCCACTTGACTTCACATTCCAAAATGTCTGGCTCTAAGTCAGTGATAACACCATCGTGATTATCTGGGTTGTGAAGCTCTTTTTTGTATAGTTGCCACCTGTGTATTCTTGCCACCTCTTCTTAATATCTTCTGCTTCTGTTAAGTCTATACCATTTCTCTCCTTTATCGAGCCCATCTTTGCATGAAATGTTCCCTTGGTATGTCTAATTTTCCTGAAGAGATCTCTAGTCTTTCCTGTTCTGTTGTTTGCCTCTATTTCTTTGCATTGATCACTGAGGAAGTCTTTCTTATCTCTCCTTGCTATTCTTTGGAACCTACATTCAGATACTTGTATCTTTCCTTTTCTCCTTTGCTTTTTGCTTCTCTGCTTTTCACAGCTTTTTGTAAGGCCTCCTCAGACAGTCATTTTGCCTTTTTGCATTTCTTTTCCATGGGGATGGTCTTGGTCCCTGTCTCCTGTACAATGTCATGAACCTCTATCCATAGTTCATCAGGCACTCTGTCTACCAGATCTAGTTACTTAAATCTATTTCTGACTTCCATTGTATAATCATAAGGCATCTGATTTAGCTCATACCTGAATGGTCTAGTGGTTCTTGGACTTTCTTCAATTTAAGTCTGAACTTGGCAATAAGGAGTTCATGATCTGAGCCACAGTCAGCTCCTGGTCTTGTTCTTTTTGACTGTATAGAGCTTCTCCATCTTTGGCTGCGAAGAATATAATCAATCTGATTTCAGTGTTGACCATCTGGTGATGTCCATGTGTAGAGTCTTCTCTTGTGTTGTTGGAAGAGGGTGTTTCCTATGACCAGTGCATTCTCTTGGCAGNTGGTCTTGTTCTTTTTGACTGTATAGAGCTTCTCCATCTTTGGCTGCGAAGAATATAATCAATCTGATTTCAGTGTTGACCATCTGGTGATGTCCATGTGTAGAGTCTTCTCTTGTGTTGTTGGAAGAGGGTGTTTCCTATGACCAGTGCATTCTCTTGGCAGAACTCTATTAACCTTTGCCCTGCTTCATTCTGTACTCCAAGGCCAAATTTGCCTGTTATTCCAGGTATTTCTTGACTTCCTACTTTAGCATTCCAGTCCCCTATAATGAAAAGGACATCTTTTTGGGGTGTTAGTTCTAAAAGGTCTTGTAGGTCTTCATAGAACCGTTCAACTTCAGCTTCTTCAGTGTTACTGGTTGGGGCATAGGCTTGGATTACTGTGATATTGAATGGTTTGCCTTGGAAATTAACAGAGATCATTTTGTCATTTTTGAGACTGCATCCAAGTACTGCAATTCAGACTCTCTTGTTGACCATGATGGCTACTCCATTTCTTATAAGGGATTCCTGCCCACAGTAGTAGATATAATGGTCATCTGAGTTAAATTCACCCATTCCAGTCCATTTTAGTTCGCTGATTCCTAGAATGTTGACATTCACTCTAGCCATCTCCTGTTTGACCACTTCCAATTTGCCTTGATTCATGGACCTAACATTCCAGGTTCCTATGCAATATTGCTCTTTACAGCATTAGCCCTGCTTCCATCACCAGTCACATGCACAGCTGGGTATTGTTTTTGATTTGGCTCCATCCCTTCATTCTTTCTGGAGTTATTTCTCCACTAATCTCCAGTAGCATATTGGGCACCTACTGACCTGGGGAGTTCCTCTTTCAGTATCCTATCATTTTGCCTTTTCATACTGTTCATGGGGTTCTCAAGGCAAGAATACTGAAGTGGCTTGCCATTCCCTTCTCCAGTGGACCACGTTCTGTCAGACCTCTCCACCATGTCTCTACTGTGTTGGGTGGCCCCACAGGGCATGGCTTAGTTTAACTGAGTTAGACAAGGCTGTTGTCCATGTGATCAGATTGGTTAGTTTTCTGTGATTATGGTTTCAGTAAGTCTGCCTTCTGATGCCCTCTCGCAACATCTATCATCTTATTTGGGTTTCTCTTACCTTTGACATAGTTATTTCTAATTTTCTGAAAGTGACTGTACAAATTCACATGCCCTCATGTATAAAAGTTTCATCATTTGCATATTTTCACCCACAATTTCTACATCTTACTTTTGACATTGTTGTGCCTTCAGAATTTCAGGCAGATCCTTTAGACTGATTTTCAAGTTCATTTATAAAATTTGGATATTCCTAGCTGTAGGAATTGTCTATAGCTAAAATCTAAGTTAAATTCAACATATTTAAGTTTTCATTTAATACTAAGGGAAAAAATTTAAAAACTGATATCAAGCTTCCCTGGTGGCTCAGTGGTAAAGAATTTTCCTGTCAATTCAGGAGACACGGGTTCCATCCATGATATGGGAGGATCCAACATGCCTTGGAAAAGCCTAAGCCTGTGAGCCACAACTACTGAGCCTATGTTCCAGAGCCAGGGAACCTCAGCTACTGAGGTCACGTGGCACAACCACTGAAGCCCACGCACTTTAGAGCCTCTGCTTGGTAACAGGAGAAGTCACCACAATGAGAAGCCCTCACACCTCAACTAGAAAGTAGCGACCACTCACCACAACTAGAGAAAGTCTGTACAGCAATGAAGACCCAGCACAGACTAAAATAAGTAAAATTATTTTAGAAAAACTATTATCAAAATTATATTTTAAATTATCTGAATCTCTAACTATATATCTATCAGACTGGAACCTATATTGGCTTACTGCATATTTAACCAGTCATTATTTATTGAGCCCTTAATTTTGGTTTCCAAATTTCAGTGATATATATATGGGAAAAGAAAAGTTTGTGAGGTGTATCTATTCTTGGATCTTAAATAGTGAACTGTAAACTAAGTAGCTGTATATGGAAGAAATGGAAATCCAATCTTTGCCTTCTAATATTTTAGAATTTAACATACTTAGGATAAAAGCAAATTTAAAAAGTCGTATCATATATGACTTTTCATGTTTGGGAGTTCATGTACACCCATGATGGATTCATGTCAATGTATGCCAAAACCAATACAGTANGGGTATTGTTTTTGTTTTGGCTCCATCCCTTCATTCTTTCTGGAGTTATTTCTCCACTGATCTCCAGTAGCATATTGGGCACCTAACGACCTGGGGAGATTCTCTTTTGACATCCTATCATTTTGCCTTTTCATACTGTTCATGGGGTTCTCAAGGCAAGAATACTGAAGTGGCTTGCCATTCCCTTCTCCATTCCACACTCTAAGGCCAAATTTGCCTGTTATTCCAGGTGTTTCTTGACTTCCTACTTTTGCATTCCAGTCCCCTGTAATGAAAAGGACATCTTTTTGGGGTGTTAGTTCTAAAAGGTCTTGTAGGTCTTCATAGAACCGTTCAACTTCAGCTTCTTCAGTGTTACTGGTTGGGGCATAGGCTTGGATTACTGTGATATTGAATGGCTTGCCTTGGAAACAAACAGAGATCATTCTGTTGTTTTTGAGATTGCATCCAAGTACTTCATTTTGGACTCTTTTGTTGACCATGATGGCTACTCCATTTCTTCTGAGGGATTGGACTGACAGGAGATCCAACCAGTCCATTCTGAAGGAGATCAGCCCTGGAATTTCTCTGGAGGGAATGATGCTGAAGCTGAAACTCCAGTACTTTGGCCACCTCATGCAAAGAGTTGACTCATTGGAAAAGACTCTGATGCTGGGAGGGATTGGGAGCAGGAGGAGAAGGGGACAACAGAGGATGAGATGGCTGGATGGTTTCACTGACTCGATGGATGTGAGTCTGAGTGGACTCCGTGAGTTGGTGATGGACAGGAAAGCCTGGCGTGCTGTGATTCATGGGGTTACACAAATCGGACACGACTGAGCAACTGAACTGAAATGAAAAGACAATGCTGTGAAAGTGCTGCACTCAATGTGTCAGCAAATCTGGAAAACTCAGCAGTGGCTACAGGATGGGAAAAGATCAGCTTTCATTTCAATCCCAAAGAAAGGCAATGCCATAGAATGCTCAAACTACTGCACAATTGAACTCATCTCACACACTAGCAAAGTAATGTGCAAAATTCTCCAAGCCAGGCTTCAACAGTATGTGAACCATGAACTTACAGATGTTCTAGCTGGTTTTAGAAAAGGCAGAGGAACCAGAGATCAAATTGCCAGTATCTGTTGAATCACTGAAAAAGCAAGAGAGTTCCAGAAAAACATCTACTTTTGCTTTATTGACTATTCCAAAGCCTTTGACTGTTGGCTCACAATAAACTGTGGAAAATTCTGAAAGAGATGGGAATACTGGACCACCTGACCTGCTTCCTGAGAAATCTGTATGCAGGTCAGGAAGCAAAGGTTAGAACTGGACATGGAACAACAGACTGGTTCCAAATAGGAAAAGGAGTACATCGAGGCTGTTTATTGTCACCCTGCTTATTTAGTTTCTTTGCAGAGTACATCATGTGAAATGCCCAGCTGGATGAAGCACAAGCTGGAATCAAGATTGCTGGGAGAAATATCAATAACCTCAGATACGCACTGACAGAACGTTTATGGAAGAAAGTGAAGAACTAAAGAGCCTCTTGATGAAAGTGAAAGAGAAGAGTGAAAAAAATGGCTTAAACTGCAACATTCAGAAAACTAAGATCATGGCATCTGGTCCCATCACTTCATGACAAATAGATGGGGAAACAATGGAAACAGTCATAAGACTTTATTTTTCTGGGTTCCAAAATCACTGTAGATGGTGACTGAAGCCATGAAATTAAGAGACACTTGCTCCTTGGAAGGAAATCTATGACTAACCTAGACAGCATATTAAAAAGCAGAGACATTACTTTACCAACAAAAGTCTGTCTAGTCAAAGCTTTGGTTTTTCCAGTAGTCATGTATGAATGTGAGAGCTGTACTATAAAGAAAGCTGAGCACCAAAGAATTGATGCTTTTGAACTCTGGTGTTGGAGAAGACTCTTGAGAGTCCCTTGGATGCAAGGAGATCCAACCAGTCCATTCTAAAGGAAATCAGTCCTTAATGTTCATTGGAAGAACTGATGCTGAAGCTGAAACTACAATACTTTGGCCACTTTATGGGAAGAACCAACTCATTTGAAAAGACCCTGATGCTGGGAGGGATTGGGGGCAGGAGGAAAAGGGGATGACAGAGGATGAGATGGCTGGATGGCATCACCCACTCGATGGACATGAGTTTGAGTAGGCCCTGAGAGTTGGTGATGGACAGGGAAGCCTGGCGTGCTGCAGTCCATGGGGTCACAAAGAGTCAGACACGACTGAGCAACTGAACTAAATCAACGCTGTGTTATTTTGCTGCTGCTGACTTGGTTAATTTTCCATTTTAAAATTTGAAACCAAAAGTAAAATAAAGCATAGTGGAGCAGAAAGGTCAATGGAAAAGATGCCGTTGGTTCACCAGCACTTTACATGTAGTCAGTGTAGTGTGCAGGTAGCAGTGGTGGAACTAAACTGGAGCAGTCCACGTCCTGCATGAAGTCCCTCCACTGGGAGGATCCCATCCAGAGAAATATACTCTCACCATGGGGTTGGAGGCATTGCCAAGGTGAATGCATTAATAACCCAAAAGAAAAAAATGTAGGGAAAATGAGAGTGACTCCTCTTAATGCATATCTTACTGATTTACTATCAAAACACTTTTCCTGTTCTTTATCTCCATCTGTTTCCAGATTTTAGCTCACAAGAGAGGGATAGTCCCACCAGGGGATACTGCAATAGTTCCAATGAACTAGAATTTGAGACTGCCACCAGGCCACTTAGGGTACCTCATGACCCTGAAACCACAAGAAGAAATGGATATCTTTTGATTAAAGATTAATCCTGATTATTATGGGGAAATGGAGTTGATCTGATACAATGGCACTGAAGATGAATCTGCTTGGAACTTGGATGATTCTCTCAATGTGCCACTCAGTTTTTCCATGTTCAGTGGTAAAATGATATAGGCATAATTGCTAATGACACAAACACTCCAGGAACAAAGACATGAATTACCACACCAGGAAAAGAACCAAGACAAATCAGGTGCTTGATGGGGTTAGTGAAAATTTAGAGCAGTAATGGAAGAAGGACATTATTAATACCAACTGCAGCCCCATGAGTGTTTTCACAAACAAGAGCTGCAAAAGTCATGTGTATTTTTTCCTTGCTTTGCTACTAATATATTCCTTTACATTAGTCTTTTCCTTTGCTCAATTCTCTTATAATCTAAGGTGTGTTACAGTGACTAATCTCAATATGAAACTACATAGTATCAAAGAGGGATTGTGAATCATCTAGGAAAGAAATAAAAATCACTCAGAGAAGCATAAAATGATATGATACTTTGTGTTTCATCTTTTATGGAGGTAAGCTTGTGTTCAATTGAATGAAGAATAGTTGCAATATTAGGTAGAATATGTTTTTGTCTTTATTTATAAATTAAATGTGGGTAAAGAGGTGTTTATGGGTGCTGAGTTGACCCATTCATCAAAACTTTTAACAATGACAAGTATATTTCTAAGAATGTGCTTCCCTATGTGGTTGTAGCATTAGAGTTTGTCAGTTAGAAGAACTACTGGGAGATTTGGAATTCGGAAATAAAAAAGAAGTCACTAGTCTTGGGAGGACATAGCGGGAGCATGTTGAGGCAGATGTGGTAGCTCTCTGGGAGCCTCATTTCACAACCAGCCATGGTAGCATCACAGATCTTTCCATGAGCCCTTCCTCCACAGTCATGGCAGTCAGATGTGGTGGCTTCTTGACCTTCTTGGTGGCTCTGGCTTGGCCATCTTCTCCAGTGCTGTGGGCTGAGGTCATCAGTAATTGCTTCCCTGATGTTCTAGTTGCAGACTTTCAGATGTTTGCTGCCCAGTTCTTCCCACATTCACAAGACCTCTAATCCTTACATTATTTGTCACTTTATTTTGAACACATGTCGTGTTTCAGTTTCCTTAACTGACCCAGACAAAGCTGATATGTGATCAAGTGATAATTGGACTATATAACTCATTATTATTTCCTTAATTTAATTCCTTCAACTTGAATTGCCATACATTTTGGAACATAATATTTTACTGTAATCATTATTCTTATAACTTATTAATGGCATATTTGTAAATAATTAGATAAATACATTTTTAGGTTGTTAACACATTACCCTGGAAATATTTTGAATCAAACTGGTTAAAATGATGTTGACATTTAACTCTTTATCACTCTGAATGAGCTATAAAAAATGATAATGGGACACATAGCAAAGTTTTATAGTCACAGTTTGTTTCTAGGTAAGATGATATTCAGTAGGAGGTAGTCCTGCTCATGGTGTCACCAAAACATCTAGATACATACTGATGAAGTCAATCATCACCTGATAGTTGAGTACATAGCATTTAACATTTTGAAACTTTCAATATTTTAGAGTTTTGACATTTTGTAGATAAAATTAAAGACAGTGATTCATGAAACAACTTTTTATACTGGTGTTTGTCATAGTGATTTTAGAGTAGAATAGGAAAAACTTATAAGTGCTACACCACCCTCATGGCAGAAAGTGAAGAGGAGCAAAAAAGCCTCTTGATGAAAGTGAAAGAGGAGAGCGAAAAAGTTGGCTTAAAGCTCAACATTCAGAAAATGAAGACCATGGCATCCGGTCCCATCACTTCATGGGAAATAGATGGGGAAACAGTGGAAATAGTGTCAGACTTTATTTTTTGGGACTCTAAACTAGCCATCTCCTGTTTGACCACTTCCAATTTGCCTTGATTCATGGACCTAACATTCCAGGTTCCTATGCAATATTGCTCTTTACAGCATTAGCCCTGCTTCCATCACCAGTCACATGCACAGCTGGGTATTGTTTTTGATTTGGCTCCATCCCTTCATTCTTTCTGGAGTTATTTCTCCACTAATCTCCAGTAGCATATTGGGCACCTACTGACCTGGGGAGTTCCTCTTTCAGTATCCTATCATTTTGCCTTTTCATACTGTTCATGGGGTTCTCAAGGCAAGAATACTGAAGTGGCTTGCCATTCCCTTCTCCAGTGGACCACGTTCTGTCAGACCTCTCCACCATGTCTCTACTGTGTTGGGTGGCCCCACAGGGCATGGCTTAGTTTAACTGAGTTAGACAAGGCTGTTGTCCATGTGATCAGATTGGTTAGTTTTCTGTGATTATGGTTTCAGTAAGTCTGCCTTCTGATGCCCTCTCGCAACATCTATCATCTTATTTGGGTTTCTCTTACCTTTGACATAGTTATTTCTAATTTTCTGAAAGTGACTGTACAAATTCACATGCCCTCATGTATAAAAGTTTCATCATTTGCATATTTTCACCCACAATTTCTACATCTTACTTTTGACATTGTTGTGCCTTCAGAATTTCAGGCAGATCCTTTAGACTGATTTTCAAGTTCATTTATAAAATTTGGATATTCCTAGCTGTAGGAATTGTCTATAGCTAAAATCTAAGTTAAATTCAACATATTTAAGTTTTCATTTAATACTAAGGGAAAAAATTTAAAAACTGATATCAAGCTTCCCTGGTGGCTCAGTGGTAAAGAATTTTCCTGTCAATTCAGGAGACACGGGTTCCATCCATGATATGGGAGGATCCAACATGCCTTGGAAAAGCCTAAGCCTGTGAGCCACAACTACTGAGCCTATGTTCCAGAGCCAGGGAACCTCAGCTACTGAGGTCACGTGGCACAACCACTGAAGCCCACGCACTTTAGAGCCTCTGCTTGGTAACAGGAGAAGTCACCACAATGAGAAGCCCTCACACCTCAACTAGAAAGTAGCGACCACTCACCACAACTAGAGAAAGTCTGTACAGCAATGAAGACCCAGCACAGACTAAAATAAGTAAAATTATTTTAGAAAAACTATTATCAAAATTATATTTTAAATTATCTGAATCTCTAACTATATATCTATCAGACTGGAACCTATATTGGCTTACTGCATATTTAACCAGTCATTATTTATTGAGCCCTTAATTTTGGTTTCCAAATTTCAGTGATATATATATGGGAAAAGAAAAGTTTGTGAGGTGTATCTATTCTTGGATCTTAAATAGTGAACTGTAAACTAAGTAGCTGTATATGGAAGAAATGGAAATCCAATCTTTGCCTTCTAATATTTTAGAATTTAACATACTTAGGATAAAAGCAAATTTAAAAAGTCGTATCATATATGACTTTTCATGTTTGGGAGTTCATGTACACCCATGATGGATTCATGTCAATGTATGCCAAAACCAATACAGTACTGTAAAGTAAAATAAAGTAAAAATAAAAATTAAAAAAAATTCATATCATATAATTCAATTTGAAATAAAATATTATAAGGTTCAGTTTTTAATCTGCAACATCCTACCTGTGAATCCTTGGGCAAGTTCCATAACCTCTCTGTATCTTAATTTTTTTGTCAGGAAAATTGTGATACTTCACATAACTATGTAAAAACTGAATGAGTTAATACACAGAAAGTATTGACAAGGGGATCTCATACTAATATGTGACATAAAATGTTTGCTGTTTTTACAGAATTTTTGAGTAAAATATTAACTATCTTAGGATATCACTTTAACCATTTTGACGTTTCAAAGTCCTCTCATCTTCAGCAACCTAAGCACAACACATTGCTTAGCAGAGCTTTTGAAAATACAACTACCGATCACTGCGTGCATCCTGCCCACTCACAGCAGAACTGGTTAGAACTTGTTATTTCTTCCCATACACTTTGAATAAAAGTTCAAATTCCTAACTGTGATGTACAGACCCCTGTGTGATCTGGACTCTGACTACCTTCCCAAACTCATCTCATCTCGGTCTTTAGCTCACAGTTTCCAGTACTGGGTTCCTTAATTACTTGAAGGTCTTTCAAGCTTCTGAGCCCATGCCCTGGCTAGTCCCTCTGCTTTTCCCTGGATTTATACTCAATTTGATCTCTCAGACTCTAAAGGATTCAGATCAAATGCAGTATCTTCAGAAAGCCTTCCACTGCTCAGTATATTTAAAGTTTCCCTCACTTCTCCAGCCCTGCCTTGACCAGTATCCACAATGCACAGTTTGTCAATATAAGTATGCTTTAGTATACACTGTATTTATGAAATCTCTCTTATAGGCATATTTATATATTTACTTAAAATATATATTAGGACCAGAAGACATTAGTTGAAAACTGCACTCGACATTTGGTTATCCAAGTTGAAAAGATCAGTTAAAAATTCTGAATGCTACTTCAACCCAATAGTGAATGAAGTCTGCATAAATTTAAAAAAACAATAATAATACCTGAAGCACATATTATCTCCTTCACTGCATAATTGCTTCAGCCAAATATAATATTCCCTTCAACACACTTAAAGTGACTTCATTAATGAAAAGGAAGAAAAATAATGAAACAAAACTTTTCCATTTAAACAAATCCCTTCAGTTCAGTTCAGTTCAGTCGCTCAGTTGTGTCTGACTCTCTGCAACCCCACGGACTGCAGCACACCAAGCCTCCCTGTCTGTCACCAACTCCAGGGGTTTACTCAAACTCATGTCCATTGAGTCAGTGATGCCATACAACCATCTCATCCTCTGTCATCCCATTCTCCTCCCACCTTCAATCTTTCCCAGCATCAGGGTCTTTTCCATTGAGTCAGTTCTTTGCATAAGGTGGCCAAAGTACTGGAGTTTCAGCTTCAGCATCAGTCCTTCCAATGAACACCCAGGACTGATGATTTCCTTTAGGATGGACTGGTTGGATTTCCTTGCAGTCCAAGGGATTCTCAAGAGTCGTCACCACAGTTCAAAAGCATCAATTCTTTGGCACTCCTTTTTTTATAGTCCAAACCACACATCGATACACAACTACCAGAAAAACTATAGCTTTGACTAGACAGACCCTTGTTGGCAATGTCTCTGCTTTTTAACATGCTGTCTAGGTCGGACATAAATTTTCTTCCAAGGAGCAAGCGTCTTTTAATTTCACAGCTGCAGTCACCATCTGCAGTGATTTTGGAGCCCCAAAAAATAAAGTCTGACACTGTTTCCCCATCTATTTCCCATGAAGTGATGGGACCAGATGCCATGATCTTCATTTTCTGAATGTTGAGTTTTAAGCCAACTTTTTCACTCTTCTCTTTCACTTTCATCAAGAGGCTCTTTAGTTCTTCTTTACTTTCTCCCATAAGGGTGGTGTCATCTGCTTATCTGAGGTTATTGATATTTCTCCTAGCAATCTTGACTCTAGCTTGTGCTTCATCCAGCCCAGCGTTTCTCATGATGTACTCTGCATAGAAGTTAAATAAGCAGGGAGGCAATATACAGCCTTGATGTACTCCTTTCCCTATTTGGAACCAGTCCTTTGTTCCATATCCAGTTCTAACTGTTGCTTTCTAACCTGCATACAGATGTCTCAAGAGGCAGGTCAGGTGGTCTGGTATTCCCATCTCTTTCAGATTTTTCCACAGTTTGTTGTGATCCACATAGTCAAAGGCTTTGGCATAGTCAATGAAGTAGATGTTTTTCTGGAACTCTCTTGCTTTTTTGATGATCCAATGAATATTGGTAATTGATCTCTGGTTCCTCTGCCTTTTCTAAATGCAGCTTGAACATCTGGAAGTAAACTGTTCACTTACTGCTGAAGCCAGATTTGGAGAATTTTGAGCATTACTTTGCTAGCTTGTGAGATGAGCTCAATTTTGCGGTAGTTTGAACATTCTTTAGCATTGCCTTTCTTTGGGATTGGAATGAAAACTGACCTTTTCCAGTCTTGTGGACACTGCTGAGTTTCCCAAATTTGCTGGCATATTGAGTGCAGTACTTTCACAGCATCATCTTTTAGGATTTGAAATAGCTATACTGTAATTCCATCACCTCCACTAGCTTTGTTCATAGTGAGCTTGCTAAGGCCCACTTTGCATTCTAGGATGTCTGGCTCTAGATTGGTGATCACACCATTGTGATTATCTGGGTCATGAAGATCCATTTTGTACAGTTCTTCTGTGTATTCTTGCCACCTCTTCTTAATATCTTCTCCTTCTGTTAGGTCCATACCATTTCTGTCCTTTATCGAGCCCATCTTTGCATGAAATATTCCCTTGGTATCTCTAATTTTCATGAAGAGATCTCTAGTCTTTCCCATTCTATTGTTTTCCTCTATTTATTTGCATTGATCACTGAGTAAGGCTTTCTTCTCTTTCCTTGCTACTCTTTGGAACTCTGCATTCACATGGGTATATCTTTCCTTTTCTCCTTTGCTTTTCTTTACTCTTCTATTCTCAGCTATTTGTAAGGCCTTCTCAGACAAATATTTTGCCTTTTTGCATTCTTTTTCCTTGGGTGATGTCCATGTGTAGAGTCTTCTCTTGTGTTGTTGGAAGAGGGTGTTTGCTATGACCAGTGTGTTCTGTTGGCAAAACTCTATTAGCCTTTGCCCTACTTCATTCTGTACTCCAAGGCCAAATTTGCCTGTTATTCCAGGTGTTTCTTGACTTCCTACTTTTGCATTCCAGTTCAGTTCAGTTCAGTTCAGTCACTCAGCCGTGTCCGAATCTTTGCGACCCCATGAATTGCAGCACACCAGGTCTCCCTGTCCATCACAGTCACCTATAATGAAAAGGACATCTTTTTTTGAGTGTTAATTTTAGAAGTTCTTGTAGGTCTTCATAGAACCATTCAACTTCAGCTCTTCAGCATTACTGGTCGGGGCATAGACTTGGATTACTGTGATATTTTGCCTTGGAAACAGAGATCATTCTGTCATTTTTGAGACTGCATCCAAGTACTGTACTTCGGACTTTTTTGTCGACTATGATGGCTACTCCTTGCTTCTAAGGAATTCTTGCCCACAGTAGTGGATATAATGGTCATCTGAGTTAAATTCACCCATTCCAGTCCATTTGAGTTCACTGATTCCTAAGATTTCTATGTTTACTCTTGCCACCTCCTGTTTGACCACTTCCAATTTGCCTTGATTCATGGAAATCCAGCCCAGCGTTTCTCATGATGTACTCTGCATAGAAGTTAAATAAGCAGGGAGGCAATATACAGCCTTGATGTACTCCTTTCCCTATTTGGAACCAGTCCTTTGTTCCATATCCAGTTCTAACTGTTGCTTTCTAACCTGCATACAGATGTCTCAAGAGGCAGGTCAGGTGGTCTGGTATTCCCATCTCTTTCAGATTTTTCCACAGTTTGTTGTGATCCACATAGTCAAAGGCTTTGGCATAGTCAATGAAGTAGATGTTTTTCTGGAACTCTCTTGCTTTTTTGATGATCCAATGAATATTGGTAATTGATCTCTGGTTCCTCTGCCTTTTCTAAATGCAGCTTGAACATCTGGAAGTAAACTGTTCACTTACTGCTGAAGCCAGATTTGGAGAATTTTGAGCATTACTTTGCTAGCTTGTGAGATGAGCTCAATTTTGCGGTAGTTTGAACATTCTTTAGCATTGCCTTTCTTTGGGATTGGAATGAAAACTGACCTTTTCCAGTCTTGTGGACACTGCTGAGTTTCCCAAATTTGCTGGCATATTGAGTGCAGTACTTTCACAGCATCATCTTTTAGGATTTGAAATAGCTATACTGTAATTCCATCACCTCCACTAGCTTTGTTCATAGTGAGCTTGCTAAGGCCCACTTTGCATTCTAGGATGTCTGGCTCTAGATTGGTGATCACACCATTGTGATTATCTGGGTCATGAAGATCCATTTTGTACAGTTCTTCTGTGTATTCTTGCCACCTCTTCTTAATATCTTCTCCTTCTGTTAGGTCCATACCATTTCTGTCCTTTATCGAGCCCATCTTTGCATGAAATATTCCCTTGGTATCTCTAATTTTCATGAAGAGATCTCTAGTCTTTCCCATTCTATTGTTTTCCTCTATTTATTTGCATTGATCACTGAGTAAGGCTTTCTTCTCTTTCCTTGCTACTCTTTGGAACTCTGCATTCACATGGGTATATCTTTCCTTTTCTCCTTTGCTTTTCTTTACTCTTCTATTCTCAGCTATTTGTAAGGCCTTCTCAGACAAATATTTTGCCTTTTTGCATTCTTTTTCCTTGGGTGATGTCCATGTGTAGAGTCTTCTCTTGTGTTGTTGGAAGAGGGTGTTTGCTATGACCAGTGTGTTCTGTTGGCAAAACTCTATTAGCCTTTGCCCTACTTCATTCTGTACTCCAAGGCCAAATTTGCCTGTTATTCCAGGTGTTTCTTGACTTCCTACTTTTGCATTCCAGTTCAGTTCAGTTCAGTTCAGTCACTCAGCCGTGTCCGAATCTTTGCGACCCCATGAATTGCAGCACACCAGGTCTCCCTGTCCATCACAGTCACCTATAATGAAAAGGACATCTTTTTTTGAGTGTTAATTTTAGAAGTTCTTGTAGGTCTTCATAGAACCATTCAACTTCAGCTCTTCAGCATTACTGGTCGGGGCATAGACTTGGATTACTGTGATATTTTGCCTTGGAAACAGAGATCATTCTGTCATTTTTGAGACTGCATCCAAGTACTGTACTTCGGACTTTTTTGTCGACTATGATGGCTACTCCTTGCTTCTAAGGAATTCTTGCCCACAGTAGTGGATATAATGGTCATCTGAGTTAAATTCACCCATTCCAGTCCATTTGAGTTCACTGATTCCTAAGATTTCTATGTTTACTCTTGCCACCTCCTGTTTGACCACTTCCAATTTGCCTTGATTCATGGAGCTAACATTCCAGGTTCCTATGACATATTTCTCTTTAGAGCATCGGACTTTACTTTTATCAGCAGTCACATCCACAACTGGGTGTTGGTTTTGCTTTGGCTCCATCTCTTCATTCTTTCTGGAGTTATTTCTCCACTGATCTCCAGTAACATATTATGCACCTACTGACCTGGGGAGTTCATCTTTCAGTGTCCTATATTTTGCCTTTTCATACTGTTATGGGGTTCCCAAGGCAAGAATACTGAAGTGATTTGCCATTCCCTTGTCCAGTGGACCACATTTTGTCAAAACTCTCCACCATGACCCGTCCCTCTGGGGTGACCCTACATGGCATGGCTCATAGTTTCATTGACTTAGACAAGGCTGTGATCCATGTGATCAGATTAGATTGTTTCCTGTGATTGTGGTTTTCAGTCTGTCTGCCCTCTGATGGAGAAGGCTAAGAGGTTTGTGGAAGCTTCCTGATGGGACAGACTGACTGAGGGGGAAAGGGTCTTGTTTTGATGGGTGGTGACATGCTCAGTAAATCTTTAATCCAATTTTCTGTTGATGGGTGGGGCTGTGTTCCCTCCCTGTTTTTTACCTGGGGCCAAACTATGGTGATGGCAACCCACTCCAGTATTCTTGCCTGGAGAATCCCATGGACAAAGGAACCTGGTGGGCTACAGTCCATGGGGTCACAAAGAGTCAGACATGGCTGAGCGACTTCACTTTCACTTTCACTTTCAAACTATAGTGAAAGCAATGAAGATAATGGTGACCTCCTTCAAAAGGTCCCATGCATGTACTGCTACATTCAGTGCCCTCAGCCCTGCAGCAGGCCACCAGGGACCCAGGCCTCTGCCGGAGACTCCTGTACACTTACAGGCAAGTCTGGGTCAGTCTCTTGTGGAGTCACTGCTCTTTTCTCCTTAGATGCTTAATAAAATAAGTATGAAGTTATTGCCAATACATTATTTAATAACTTTTATTTAAGGACTTAGATTTATTCTTGATTTAATTGTAAGAGAAAAATTATTTTTTCTTGCAGATGAATGTAAATGATTATTCCTACTTATAAAAATACCATAGCACTTCTAGAAAAAAATATAGTGATATAACTGAGGGACTTGGTATGATTATCATCCCATGAAGAATCAATACTTTCTCCTCTTTAAATAAATTGCAGTTTTTAAAATATTATATTTTGTAAATTAGGTTGCAAGAGATTGAAGCTCATTGACTATAACTTGTTTTTAAAAATCTATATAAGATTTCAAAGAAGAAGCCAACATGCACTCGTGTCAGACTGGAGAACTGTTTCTGAGAAGGACATACTTGAAATGATAAATGAAAGAATGTGTAGGCCTTGAAGGCTGATGAGAAGTAAGAACTTCACTTCCTGGGATTGTATGAAGTAGATATAATCAAGGCATGCTTATGGAATGCTAAAGAGAACTACAGAAAAAATGTTGCAGTGTGTGGTTCTATTTCTCTCTATATCTGCAGTTACATTCTACAGTCAAGCTAATATTCAAAATGCTGACATGGATATTGTAAAATTTTCAGCCATCAAAGAAAGAATGAATTATATTTATTGAAACACACTTACTAAGTATAATGGTACAGGTTGAATATATTTTCCATTATAAATTTTTAAAGCTTTTTAAAACTTTAATTTAAAAATATTTTTAATAAAATAAAATTTTAAATTTGTCTGAGAATATTTGATTAATTCATTGTGTTAATCAACAATTTTTGTTCAATAGAATTTTTACTCAGTGGTGACATCAACAGTTAAGAAACTTGAAATCTAAAATTTTAACATGCATATATCTCAGGGTTCATTGAAGCTACCAAAAACCTGCACCTGTATAAATTTTCACCTAAGAAAGCTTTTTTTGAATCCTGAGTAAAGACATTTCCTTGGAGAGTATATACACACTTAATAGAGATAAAGAACAAATGTGAACAGATCTAACAGTCACTGTTATTTGATTATTCTTTAAATGAGATCGTGTTACAGACAATCCACAATTTAAAAAATAAATATATTTTTACCATCAATATACTCAATAAAAAAAGGCTGGAAAGTTTTAAAAAAGTAGAAAGAAGGACCTAAGCTAAAAATAAAATGCTCAGAAATAGCCATTTTTAATTTTATAGTGTATTTCCTTCTCAGCTTTTGACTCTATGTATTTTCTCTAATAAGTAAAAGCATACTTCACTTCTGAAGTGATGCTAGTGGTACAGAATCTGCCTGCCAATGCAGGAGATGCAAGAAATGTGGATTCAACACCTGAGTTGGGAAGATCCCTTGGAGTACACACATAAACATATGCAGATTATTTCTAAATAATTTTCAGTGCTTGTTTTTATTAAAGTAACATATAACATTGGAAAGTATTAAAAATAAAAAGGCTAAAACCATCACGAACATATTCACTTTAAGTGCTACTATTATGTTGGTGTGTATTATTGATATTTTTATATTCCTATATTTTTCACAACAAAAAATACACAGTTTATATTTAGTTTTACATTACTATTACAGGAAAACAAAAAATTCTTAGCTAGAATATTATAAAATATTTTTGACACAAGTAATTTTTCCAGTTAAAATATTCATGAATGATCAAGACACATTTTTAGATGCAGAAACATCTTTTTAATCTCAAAGACAATGATTTTAACTAATTTTCTTTATCATTATCTTGACTTTGGTGAGAATTCCATTAGTAAATTATTATATATATTCTTGAAAGGTAATTTATTTTTAAATAGATATACCTACACAAGTGGTTGAAATATTAAAATAAGTGAGAAAGATGCATGATCACTACTGTTCTTGGCATAGAAAGAGTCATAACACAATTTCATCAAGATTTAAGTTTTTTTAATGTAAATAACTCTGTCTATTCAGCACTGCGAATGTCTTTGGGTCTCTATACATTCACACTCCTTGAAATCTAAAGTTGGCACAATTGGAAAACGCATCTAAAGATTTGGCAAATTCTCTGTGAACCTTTACTACAGCAAGACAAGTTGTTTGTCCAATTGTTGTTGTCAAACATTAGGTCAAATTTGCAAAATTTTCATACATTTCTATTCCACATTTCACAGATTCCAATAGCACAATAAATCAGTAACATAATCATAAGCACTTTTTCAGTCTGATTTGGAGCATTTGATTTTTCTATAATTTTTAAATTTAGAAAAATTATATCTATTTTCCTCAAAAAATTTTTTCATTCCTATATACATAGGAAATTTAGTATATTTATATAAAATTATGACATGGTATGGTAAGTCATGTTTCCTTTAAAATAAAAATTAAATATAGATTTTGACACTAAATTTTATATTTGCTTAGAATGAAGCTTTTATATAAGCATCTGAATAAATCATAGGCCTTTTTACAAAGAAATAAGGCCCAGATTATATATTTTATGTACTTTTATAAATTTATACTCCCTTAAGGGCACACCATTTTATCCATAATTGATAAAGGAATATAATATGAAATTACCCTGAATTTCAAATTGGATGCTTGGAAAATTTGTAACTACTTAGCTCACAGTCCATAGTTTGTTAGCTATATTTTAAAGACTATTAATACTCCAGTTACTTGAGTTTATGGTATATTAAGTTTTAATTTCCTTAAAAGTAAAACAACAAGAAAGTGAAACATTTATTTTAATTACAAAAGGGCTAAATTGTATTTGTATTCATTTTCTATTATTTTAAGGCCAAAAGAATCTTTCATGGGGAAAACATTCAAATTACCATAAGCTTACATATTTTGTTTATAGCTATAAATTAAATATCAACTACAAGCAAACTGCATTTCAAACATTAATTAAAAATTGCAGACTTCCAGTGGATGGCAGGAAGGGCTTCAAGTTAATTTAGCTCGTTTAATTCAATCTGACTGATTTAATTATACTGCCATACTTGGTTGAAACAGAAGTATTTTTTCTTTCATTTCACGAAATTAAAATACATGAAACTTCACTATTCTTTCCTGAAATAATGGTATAATACACAGTACATTTTAAACATTATTGACATCATATGTAAAGCTGCAGAATAATGATCTAATTTATTTGCTAAATTCCACCATGTGTTCTTTTCACTTATAAGCAACTTTCTGCGGTCTATTTATAAAGGGTTATTTGTGTCTCAGAGAAGGTCTTTGTTGAGGCAGAATGAATAAAAACTAATGGTTGTATTCATATTTTTTTTTTCCCGAATTTGTTCAAGATTTGCTCATGCTCATTTCTGTTCCATTTGTTGGTGAGCCTGAGACGCTCTATGTGAAAACGTATTTTATCCTAGGCCAGATCTTCTCTATAGTATGACCAAACATTTTAGATTGCTTATTCCCATCATTTATCTTTCCTTCCCATAAACCAAGTTTCATTGCCTTACCCACCAATGATACTTATTAATAACTTGTCTCAGAAGCAAAATATTCAAGATATCCTAGGCTGGCCCATGCTTGTGTGCCAATTATGTGCTTCAGGAAGGAATTCATGTATTATGTTCGTTATTATCAATAAATTTTCTGGTCCAGAGCAGAGGTCCTTGTGAGAACATCTGAAATTTGATAGTGCTAAGCTTCACTTCAAATTTCACCACAACAACTATTTAAGCTTTCTAATTTAGAGAGCTACACTGAAAACAGATCAGATCTACCTTTTACTGAGCATCATATCTTCGTGACACTAGAGAGTGCAGTCAACACATAATCAGGACTTGCATGGAGTGAACTTTGGTCACCTGGATCACTCGCTATTAGAATAACCAGAATCATAAGTTAAGTCACTCAGTCATGTCCGACTCTTTGCGACCCCATGGACTGTAGCCCACCAGGCTCCTCTGTCCATGGGATTCTCCAGGCAAGAATACTGGAGTGGGTTGCCATGTCTTTCTCCAGGGGATCTTCCCGACCCAGGGATCGAACCCAGGTCTCCTGTATTAGAGGCAGACGCTTTAACCTCTGAGCCACCAGGGAAGCCCAAAAATGGAAGAAAAATTAAAGATTTCTTCTTACAGGGTAGAATAGGAAGCCTCAAAATTTCACCATGCTGAATGTCCCTAAATCATGCAGTTAGATATTAGCAGACAGGAATAAACACTTTGCTTCGTTGACACTGAGGTCAAGGAACTAAGGACAGTGTCAGCAATTTAAAAACTGATATTCATATATACAGATTTAATCACAGTTAATCACAGAGGTTGAGTCCATCTTTCTTACATCAGGGTCTCTAATCAGATGACTATAACCACATTCTCCTTCCCGTACTTTGACATATCCATAAGTTATGTACTCATCAGATAAGCCCTGCCATGAATCCAATGAGAAGTGCCATGAAAGCACCATTAATTCATACTACACATCTTTCTCCCTTTCACACCCATTGTCATTATCCTCCTACAACTTTCAGACTAATTCTAATTGATGGATTCCATCAGCAAATTAAAAAAAAAACAGTACTCTCTAGACTTCAGTGATGAAAAACATACAGAGTAAAACAGTATGTTCTTTGGAAATGCAGCACTTTGTTATCTTTATGGCACAGAGAGAAAGACAAATTAAGGGAAGAATGCTGTGCAAGCCTTTTTTTATTGCTTTTATGATAATAAGGAGATAGTCTTTATTTGTTTTGACTGGGTGGTGCAAATACACTGTCCTGCTACAATTTATTGATTTGGTTAAAAATCAGTGGATGCCTGATTGAAAACTTACAGGTGTTTCTTTCTGATAGTTTATATTTGCAATTTAAATTTTATTTATAGGTTTAAATAGCTTATAAACAACTACTGGGTTCTCGTCTCTGAAGAATAACCTACTTTTCATGAAGTAATTTTTTATTAGCATTCAGTTGTAATTCATAAATTAATCTTTTTTTGATAAGGAGATATGTGACATTCATTGTGAAGGAAGTTAGAATGAGAAACTGATTGCAAAGCAGTATTTACTGGAGGCAAAAATATGATTGCTTTATATATAGTATTATAAGGGAGAAATTACAACAATATTTTTACACATTCTTAAAGTTTGAAATTAAAATCAAACCTCTCCATTGTGACATTTACAGTGTAACTAAAAACACTCTTCATTTTTATGTAAGCTTCCTTTTGTGGTGTCTCTGTCTAAAATTCAGACTTAAGGTATAAATTTAGTTGAAGTACTTGAGAAAACCATCCATAAAAATGATTCATCGCAAAATGTGAAAAGTATCTGAGTGTTCCCAAATAGTGTCACAAGCCTGAGGTACTACTGCAATGTAAAGTAACTTGCACTGTTATAAAGCAAGCAGCCACAGTAATTTTTAAAGAAATCATCCTTAATCTGTCTCTATTATCCTTCACTAACAATGGAAATAATCCTACTGAATGCTGAAATGTGCTTCTGATGCTTGTTTCAAATTCTGCAATTGGCTGGAGAGCACCAGTGTTTGTCTATCAGCTGGACCAGGCATCCTCACTCCAAGCCATTGATTTTTCTGCTTGATAAAAGAGGCTGAGGGTGCTGAACAGTAATCTGCATATTTTCCTCCATTTTATAACACGAATATGTACATTTTAACTTGAATGGCAGGACTCTGCACCTACAGGTAAAATCCATAATTATAAATTGACGTGGCCAAGGCCTGGAAAAACTAATGCTTTACCGTCTAAGCCACTGCGGAAACTTCTACCTATATATTCAGAAATTTGAATAATTACTATGATTATAGTTTGTTCATGATTGGGAAACATAACTATTCTTAGTCTTCATCCTTTTGATCAAATTTCTCAATTTTCATCTGCTAAATCTGGAAAACTCAGCAGTGGCCACAGGACTGGAAAAGGTCAGTTTTCATCCAATCTCAAAGAAAGGCAATGCCAAAGAATGTTCAAAGTACCACAAAATTGCACTCATCTCACAAGTTAGCAAAATAATGCTCAAAATTCTCCACGCCTGGTTTCAACAGTATGTGAACTGTGAAATTCCAGATGTTCAAGCTGGATTCAGAAAAAGCAGAGGAACCAGAGATCAAATTACCAACATCCGTTGGATCATCGAAAAAGCAAGAGAGTTCCAGAAAAACATCTACTTCTACTTTATTGACTATGCCAAAGCCTTTGACTGTGTGGATCACAACTGCTGCTACTGCTAAGTCACTTCAGCCGTGTCCGACTCTGTGTGACCCCATAGACGGCAGTTTGGATCACAACAAACTGTGGAAAATTCTGAAAGAGATGGCAATACCAGATCACCTGACCTGCCCCTTGAGAAATCTGTATGCAGGTCAGGAAGCAACAGTTAGAACTGGACATGGAATAACAGACTGGTTCCAAATAGGGAAAAGAGTACATCAAGGCTGTATATTGTTCCCCTGTTTATTTAACTTATATGCAGAGTACATCATGAGAAACGCTGGACTGGAAGAAGCACAAGCTGGAATCAAGATTGCCAGAAGAAATATCAATAACCTCAGATAAGCAGATGACACCATCGTTATGGCAGAAAGTGAAGAAGAACTAAAGAGCCACTTGTTGAAAGTGAAAGAGGAAAGTGAAAAAGTTGGCTTAAAATTCAGCATTAAGAAAACCAAGATCATGGTATCTGGTCCCATAACTTCATGAGAAATAAACAGATGGGTAAACAGTGGAAACAGTGAAAGACTTTATTTTTGGGGGCTCCAAAATCACTGCAGATGGTGACTGCAGCCATGACATAAAGACACTTGCTTCTTGGAAGAAAAGTTATGATGAACCTAGATAGCATATTAAAAATCAGAGACATTACTTTGCCAACAAAGTTCTGTCTAGTCAAAGCTATGGTTTTTCCAGTAGTCATGAATGTTGTGAGAGTTAGATTATAAAGAAAGATTCACACTGAAGAACTGATGCTTTTGAAGTATGGTATCGGAGAAGACTCTTGAGAGTCCCTTGGACTGCAAAGAGATCCAACCAGTCCATCCTAAAGGAAATCAGTCCTGAATATTCATTGGAAGGACTGATGCTGAAACTCCCAATACTTTGGCCACCTGATGGGAAAAGCTGACTCATTTGAAAAGACCCTGATGCTGGGAAAGATTGAAGGCAGGAGGAGAAGGGGATGCCAGAGGATGAGATGGTTGGATGGCATCACTGACTCAATGGACGTGAGTTTGAGTAAACTCTGGGAGTTGGCGATGGGCAGGGAGGCCTAGCATGCTGCAGTCCATGGTGTCGCAAAGTGTCAGACATGACTGAGTGACTGAACTGAACTGAATTGATAGTTCAATATGGGGCTTTTAGAAGAGAAGCATTCCTCTCTTCCTTAAGATATCACCATCACAAACAACCCTATCAAAAAGTGGGCAAAAGAGCTAAACATATATTTTTTTCCAAAGAAGACATACAGATGGCTATAAACAAATGAAAAGATGCTCAAAACTGCTCATTATTAGAGAAATTCATATCAAAACTACAATGAGATATCACCTCACACTGGTCAGAATGGACATCATCAAAAAAATCTACAAACAATAAAGGCTGGAGAAAGTGTGGAGAAAAGGGAACCTCTTGCACCATTGGTGAGAATGTAAACTGATACAGCCACAATGGAAGACAGTATCGAGATTCCTTAAAAAACTAGGGATAAAACCACCATGTGTGTGTATGTGTATGTGTTAGTTGCTCACTCATGTCCAACTTTTTGTGACCCCATGGTTTACAGCTCACCAGGCTCCTCTATCCATGAAATTCCTGAGGAAAAAATACTGGAGTGGCTTGCCATTCCCTTCTCTGGGGATCTTCCCAACCCAGGGTTCGAACCCAGGTCTCCCACATTGTGGGCAGATTCTTTACCATCTGAGTCTTCAGGGAAGCCCACTACTAGGCATATACCCTGAGGAAACCAAAATTGAAAAAAAAAAAAAAAAAACACCACATACCCCAATGTTCATTGCAGCACTATTTGCCATAGCTATGACAAAGAAGCAACCTAGATGTCCATTGACAGATGAATGGATAAAGAAGCTACAGTACCTATATACAATGGAATATTACTCAGCCATAAAAAGACTGCGTTTGTGTCAGTCCTAATGAGGTGGATGAAGCTACACCCTATTATACAGAGTCAAGCAAGTCAGAAAGAGAAAAACAAATATCATATCCTAACACATATAGATGGAATTTAGAAAGAAAGTACTGATGAAACTGCCATTTGCATGGCAGCAATGGAGACACAGACAGAGAACAGATTTATGGACGTGTAGGGGGAGGCTGGGATGTAGGGAGAGAGAAACATGGAAACATACATTACAATATGTAAAATAGACGGCCAATGGGAATTTGCTGTACGATTCAGGGAACTCAAACCAGGGCTCTATAACAACCTAGAGGGGTGGGGTGGGGAGTAAGGTAGGAGGGATGTTCACGAGGGACGAGACATAGGTACACCTATGTTGATTCATGCTGATATTTGGCAGAAACCAACACAATAATGTAAAGCAATTATCATTCAGTTAAAAATAAACATTTAATTTTTAAAAATGATGTCACCACCAAATTTCATTCATACTATTTCTGGAAAACATTCCATAGCAAAAAATCAAGCTGAACATTGCATACCACTGGCATCTTTAAAGATCCAGATTAACAAAAGTTTACAGGAGATTTTTCGGATGCATTTCCAATTCATATTCAAAGGAATGGCATAATATGATAATGATATTTTTCTGCATTCTAGATCATCTGAAAACATTCATAGACACTATCTTTCTTGAGCATCTTCATTTAAACCACTCACATCTAAAGTGAAATTTCTCTTATCCTTCTTGAGGGCCTGGTATATTTAAAAATCTTGATTTACTGGCAGCAGTTTCACATAAGGAAAAAGAAAGCCTGAGGGGATGAAAACTCCTGGCAAAGAAAATAAGAAGATGGGTAGTTTCAATTTCTATGCCTGCAACTAATTATTTATAAACTATACTCAAAGTATACAGATCCAGTGTTTATTTCTTTAAATAAGTTCCCATAAAGTGTCATGTCACAGCAGAACAGAGTGACATAAAACTTCAAATTGTTTTGAATAAAATTAAAGCACAAATCCAAAACAAACAAAACAAAGAGCACATGTTTTCATTCTGGATTTAGCTCAGCTTTGTAAATAGTAGAGCAGTTCTTGTCTTTTCATTTCTAAATGGATTTTTTAGTAGTCACAAATAGCCTAGAACAAGAAGTTAGGTCAGTGACAAGCTAAATCCAAGAAATTGAGAAACTGAATTGGCATAGCTTTAACTACGAACTTCCATCAATCAGTGACATAAACCTACTCATAAGAAAATTAGAATACTTACAGTTTCAGCAGTAGGCCTGGTGTGCTGTGATTCATGTGGTTGCAGAGTCAGACATGACTGAGCGACTGAACTGAACTGAACTGATGGACCTGGGACCTTAAAGCTTTAGGTATTAATAGTATGTACTGTATGCCTTTGCAGTAGGCAGAATTTGTTCCAACTTAGTTGCTTTATAGGAAAGTAAACTGCTAAAAGAATCAAGGGGAATTAAAAAATAGTCAAAGGATAGCTATAATATTAACAACCTAAGTCTGCACTGAACAGTTTACAATTGTGAGAATTACCTGGAGCCATACAGAGATTTGAGTGAATGCCAGTGGGTTGTTAATTTGGAGGCACAAGAGTCACTTTTTGATAAAAAAATAAATCACAAGATCATAGCAGGTTTTAAAGCTTCCAAGTCACCCTGTGAGGAGCCACAGGCAATGAAACTAGAGCAAGAGTATATCAAAGGGTGAGACAGCAGAGTTTGAGCCCTGGAGGGAAAGCAGTTAGTAGCTTTGGGTTACAAGTGAGATTAAGAACCACAAATGTTCAACTTAACTTTAGTCAGAACTGCCATCATCAAAAGTCTACAAATAATAAATGCTGCTAAGGATGTGGAGAAAGAGGATCCTCTTACACTATCGCTGGGAATGTAAATTGGTGTGGCCAGTATGGAGTAGAGTATAGAAGTTCTTTAGAAAATTAAAGACAGAGTTACCATATGGCCCAACAATTCCACTCCTAGACATACACCCAGAGAAGATGAAAACTCTGAAAAGATACATGCGCTCCAATGTTCATAGCAGCACTATTTACAGTAGCCAAGACACAGAAGACACCTAATTGTCCATCTATAGATGAATGGATAAAGAAGATGTGATATTTAGATATATAATACAAAAGAATGAAATAATGTCATTTGCAGCAACATGGATGGACCCAGAGTTTATCATAGAAAGTGAAGTAAGACAGAGAAAGACAAAGATGATATGGTATCACTTTTAGGTGGAATTTTTAAAAGTGATACAAATGAACTGATTTACAAGACCGAAGCAGACTCACAGACATAGAAAACAAACTTATGGGTACCAAAGGAGAAGAGGAGGGAGGGATAAACTAGGTCCTTAGAATTAAAAAGATACACACGATACTATATAAAACAGATAAAAAACAAGGTCCTACTTTATAGCATGGGAAGCTACATTCAATATCTTGTAAACTTATAATAGATAAGAATCTGAAAAAGACTATATATAGATTTATTGAGAAGTTATTTTACAAATATCCCAACACTATGAAGCTCATTCCACAGGTCTTCTCTTTCTACAAACTTTTCCTCTCTGTCCTTATAATACACGTTTGGCTCTAGCTTATTGTGTTCTCTTCTATGCGTTTGACATTTGCATGGTTGAAACATTCTGCCACCAGATCTCAGCTAACTCCTTCTTTCCATTCAGGTTTGATTCAACCATCATCTAGTAAGCATGAGTCACAGTGACTGGAGCTGGTGATAAAATAGTAGATGAAAGATAATTCCTGTGCTTGAGGATAGTATAATCTATATGGTTAATTTATGAATTAGAGAAGTGTTCAGACTGTAAAATGTATTCCAAATTTGAACAAAATTAAACAAAATGTAATACACAATTAAATATTATACTCTACTAAGGAAAAATTACCTTTAAGATGTTTTATGCTGCAGCTCCATATCACTAGTGAATCTAAGCAAGAGGATCGGTTTGATCTTTTTATTTATACTAGAAATGGCATGCAGCCTCAAGTTGATTTTCTATTGTTTCTCTGAAAACTTGACACTTAGGAACAGGCTCTATTCCTAAAACCAGACAAAAGTAAGTAGGAGATTTCCAGAATCAGGAAAAAAAATAATAATCCAGGAAGAATGAAGTTGACAGTTAGTTAGCTTTTTCTTCACCAGTGAAAACTGTCATTTTAACTTAACCACTTCCCAACCTTGGAAAATAGTAGACTCTACTAATGGAACATTAATTTCTACTATTTGCCAAGTTCTTAGGACTTCTCAACCTCTATAGTTGTGTGAGCTTATTTCTTATATTTATACATAATATTGGTTCCATTTCTCCAAATATCTCTGACTAGACTAATATAAATAATATTAGGAGACTATTTCAAGTATACAACTTCGGTGTGAAAAGGAAGTATACAAATAACTTTTTATTGACATTCACATAGAAGAAAGAGAGAAATTAGAACATTCTCTTCATTAACACTGGGCATACATGTTTGTGCATGTGTGGGCACACATATACAAAGTCTACGTAAAAGATGTTGGTGGTGCCGAAGTAGAGGCAGATCACAAGAAGTAAATTTCAATTAATAAAACATGCACACAAAGAAACTTAAAAAAAGGCCAGTTGACCCTTCTTAAATGAATGCCTGTGTTCATTCTCTATTCAGATCAGCATGTGGTAATTTTTATTTGTCAGTAAAAATCAATCAACCTCCACTTTTAAAAAAGGTAGACTATTTTGGATCATCAGTATAAATCAAATGGTATTCTATTTTGAAAAAGTCATTTCTCTTTAAAGATGTTTTAAATATTCATGATTTGAACATTTAATTATGGTTGATATTAAATAAAAAGAATGAGAGCACATTCTCACTTACAAAGTTTGTAGTGCATTAAGAATTCCTTAGGCCATACTAGTAGTTTAGGAGTCAATCTTCAGTTTTTTGAAATTCAGGAAAAGTCTGTTTAACTATAAATAAACCTAACAATAATACTTCTTTGAACTTTATTTTCAGTAAGACAACACTATAGACTGCAGCTCTACTAAAACACATCTAAGTTATACTTAAGCACGTTTCTTATTTCTTACAAAATTTAAATCAAACTTTCACAGAAAATTTCCACATAAACTGTAAAATACCAAACACAGATTTTCTGGAAAAAATATTGGTAAAAGAGATTTCAAAGTCAGAGATATTCTGATTTAAATCATGCATCCATACCTACTATGGTCACAACAATGACAGTAATACAACCACAATACTATTCATTGTGAGTGTCTACTACATGCCAGATAATTTATATATAGTTTTTTATTTTACTTTATGACAGTTCAGAGATGAAAATATAGCTGGCTGCATTTTATAGATATAGGATCAGGTTAAAATTGTTATAAATCCTTGGACAATTACCTAAATTTTCTTAATTTTACTCTCCTCACTAATGAAATGGGGGAAACTATATTACCTCACTGTTATGAATTTGAAGCAAGATAACACATGTAATAATCAAACTCAAAGCTCTCAACTAACAATGTGATCACTGTTCACTTTTAATTAAAATAATATTCAGGTTCACTTCATACACAGAAATAAGTCAGGATCACTCAGATAAAAGTCAGAGTATCCAAGATATGGCTAATCAAGGTAGAGTGTTATATACAGTTTATCAGTTGAGTGTAGGATATAGATTACTTGATCAAGTCAACTTCATATGTACAAATATTCCCTCTTTAAAGAAAAGATAAGACATGGGAAGAAATAAGCTGTTCATTCAGGACTTTGTTTTTAAAGCAGAGGAAGTTTGTTTCTTTTGGTATGCCATCTGTAAGAAATGGTTGACAAGAAATGGCATTGTGCCTTGCATATTTATCAAACTAAAAATAAAGGCTTGGATTCATATTAAGATAAAACAAAATTTTTAAGCTTCCCAAGATTCAAATCAAAAGGCTTCATGCTTTAACATTCAGAGCAGCACTGAATGACTCCCCTGGGCTCATTGCTAATTTTAAAGCTATTAGACAAAAGAGCTGGATTTCAAAGGAGGTATGGTACTGAATTCATTCTTTTTCCTTTCCAGGGGTAAACCCATGAGGATCCAAGATTTAAAGTCAGTCAGCTCAACAGACCATGACAAGACTTGAATCTTCTTGGTAAATCAAGAAATACAATAAGAAGCTGTTTGATGGGGCTGTGAACTAAAATGGCTTTGAAAGATCTTTATCCAAAACATCTAATTCCTAAACAAAGTATTAGTCTCAATATTTTGAAATAATCACTTTAAAAAGATAGCTGAGGAACAGTGTGAAAGATATTTTCAAATTCATTAGCTAGATCCCTAATTACAGATATTTTACACAGCAATATACATTATTGTCTAATGTCAAGATAATATGCAATTTTTACACCATTATTTTTCCACAAGATTAGACAATTAGTAAATTTTTGATCTTAACAAATTTTAATGACTTTCTATCTGTAATGTCATATGATATTGCTTACATAATCACACATGATGCATTATAGGTGAGGTGTTCCACACTTGGTCTTAATTATTAACGTTAATATTATAGAAGTTACTATAATTTTAACTGTAAATACAGAGGATTCTCTACCTACAGAAAATTAATAGGTTTTTTATTACTAATAATAATCAATTTTGTATGTCTGTCAAATATAGTTATTTCAGTTCAAATAAAATGGCTCCAAAAATGTGGTTTTAATAATATAATTAGGTAAAGAACTGAGTTTGTGATTTGAGACATACAAAATGACATTGAGTCAATCTGAATAAGAATCAAAATTATTTTGTGACCCCCTGCCCTAATTTGCCTCTTTCGAGATTGCAGACAACAGTACCTTTGCACTAAATTTGTACTGGAGATTCCTCCAGTGGGAAGACCTAAGGGATATTCCAGCTAATGTGAATTATCTGTCTTTGTCACTGCACATTATATTTGCTCCTGAAACATGTAGTCACATTGAATAGACTGATCATGGCAAATCTGGCTGAGGAGAAGCCAAAAAACAATAATAAAAAAGATTCTTGCACACAGAAAAAAAGAAAAAAACTAAAAAAGAAAAGAATATTAGTTTATGGAAAATCACTGGGTATTGCCTCCTAGGTGGTGATTGTCTTTATAAGGCCATCAGGGCATCACTGGCTCCATTATCTTTAATTTCCCATAGCAGTGATTCATTCATATTCCCTGTTCCATCCTGAGACTAATGGGATAATTCAGGAGATGTCTTGATGTATGATTAAGAAAGTCTTTGCTCAAGAACACAGTTATAGTTCCTTGAAAGACTGAACTCATGTCCCTCACTTCCTTAATATTAGGATCCAAAGAACCTTGGTAACTGACCAAATATTACCATTCTACAAAGTTAATTAAACAATTATTTTCTTTAAGGGCTTACAGAGACTCTTCATAGCTTCATTTGCCCTCAAAGCTTTCTGAATTTAATGACAAATTTTAAGAATATTACATGCTGTAACATTCTCCTTTAATTGTGACAAGTGTTATGCTTCATTCCAGGTTTTGACCAGGCAAAAGGCAGTCAGATTATCATCAGAAATTTTTTAGAGACAAAAATAACTCTTCTGCTAGGTAATCTTTCATTAGTATACCTTTATTTTCTTTACTTCAAAATAAAAAAAAAATAGAAGATAATGTTTCCTAATAACTGTTGTAATATTGTTTCATTTTCTTTTCTTCTTTGTCTTTCAGCAGACATTTTTCCTCTGTTGGGCTTAAATTGATATATGTGCTTATATACATATGTGTGTGTGCGTGTGTGTGTGTGTGCGCATGCGCGCACATCAGTTCAGTTCAGTTCAGATGCTCAGTCATGTCTGACTCTTTGCGACCCCATGAATTGCAGCACTCCAGGCCTCCCTGTCTATCACCAACTCCCGGAGTTCACTCAAACTCACGTCCATCGAGTCAGTGATGCCATCCAGCCATCTGGATGATCAAGAAGCCATCTGGATGATCAGCTACGAAGATCATGGCATCTGGTCCCATCACTTCATGGCAGATAGATGGGGAAACAGTGGAAACAGTGTCAGACTTTATTTTGTGAGGCTCCAAAATCACTGCAGATGGTGACTGCAGCCATGAAATTAAAAGACGCTTACTCCTTGGAAGGGAAGTTATGACTAACTTAGCATATTAAAAAGCAGAGACATTACTTTGTCAATGAAGGTCCATGTAGTCAAGGCTATGACTTTTCCAGTAGTCATAATGGATGTGAGACTATAATGGATGTTGGACTATAAAGAAAGCTGAGCACTGAAGAACTGATGTTTTTGAACTGTGGTGCTGGAGAAGACTCTTGAGAGTTCCTTGGACTGCAAGGAGATCCAACCAGTTCATCCTAAAGGAAATCAGTCCTAAATATTCATTGGAAGGACTGATGTTGAAGCTGAAACTCCAATACTTTGGCCACCAGATGTGAAGAGTTGACTCTTTTGAAAAGATCCTGATGCTGGGAAAGATTGAAGGCTGGAGAAGGGGATAACAGAGGATGAGATGGTTGGATGGCATCATTGACTCAATAGACATGAGTTTGAGTAAACTCTGGGAGTTGGTGATGGGCAGGGAGGCCTGGTGTGCTGCAGTCCATGGGGTCGCAAAGAGTCGGACATGACTGAGTGACTGAACTGAATTGAACTGAATTGAATCAGTGTTAAGATTCAAAGAACAAACAGCATTATTAAGGGTCTTAAGTATTGCAATTTGGGAGACTCTGATTTGGGTAAAACCAAAAAAGTGTTTTGAGTAAGAGAAAGAGTCGGTGGGTTCTAAAAGCAAATTCATAAGACTACTAAAGTTCACTGGCAAGAATTATGAATGCAAGAAAGGGAACACTTGTCACAAGCTATTTTAGGGTAAGGATCCAATAAGTATCACGAATTTCTAGAACAACAGGCAGATGTTCTGGGTGCCTGAGGTAAGACAATAAGTGGTCAAAAGATCAAATTCCATCTGTGCCTAAATTGCGCTTCCTCTTTGGCCTCTCCGATCCATTTCAGAGAACTTTCTGAGCAATATCAACTGTTTTAATTTTTCTTTCACAATTTTTAATAAATCACTTCAGACTCTGAATTACAGAATATGTTTTGGATGACATACCCAAGCTCAAACCTTATGATGAAGCAAGCCATAAGAAGGATTGATGAAAGGACTATTAGTCTTTAAATTTTTCTAAGGAAAATCTATTTCTTCCTTTTTTTGGATCTTTTGCAAGTGGTTCAGTGGTAAAGAATCTGCTTGTCAATGCAGGAGACCCAAGAGACTTGGGTTTGATCCTTGGGTCAGGAAGATGCCTTAAAGGAGGAAATGGCAACCCACTCCAGTATTATAGCCTGGAGAATTGCATGTCCAGAGAAAGCTGGTGGGCTACAGTTCATAGGTTTGCAAAGAATGAGACTTGAATGACTGAGCACACACACATAAATGTACTTAAAGGCATAACTGAAAGCTTTTCCATTCCTCATAACTACTTCAGAAGTCTTTCTCTCTTCTACTTTATTCTAGATACTATGCTAAGTTGAGACATTAATCAAAGACTCACTCTAAAATTAACTCAAAACCTTTAATATATTTGCTAATCACACTTTCTTTAGACCATCAAAGATAATGAAGTAATTGAGCTTGTAATAGAACTTACTTACTTCCAAGAGAATAGAGAGTTTCAGAATCACTAGACCAAATCCTTCATTTTCCAAACAATGAAACTGAGACACAGAAGGCCCAGGTCATACTTTTAAATTCAGCAAAGTCAATATTAGAAGCCATTTTCTTTTGCTTCTAAGCCTCTATACTTTTACCTAAATTACTACCCTTCTGCAACACACAGTATTTTATTGGGAAAACAAAAGATTTTGCAACATACTTTTTACTCAAATAACTAAAAGCCAATTACCTGATTATTTTCTGAAGTAGAATGCTGTTTCCCAGTTTTATAACTCCATTGAAGTTAATAATTAAAATTTCTCAAAATCAAAATTAAATATTTGCCAATTCAAGTTTGATTATATTAATTTAAATTATGAATGCATTTTTTGGGTCATGATGTATTTTTAAAACCCTTCTGATAGTTACAGTATAAGGATTTGAAAAAAAAAAAAGTATGTTTCAAACAGTAATGCATTTCACATTTTAATGCAATCCTTTAACCCAATCCATTTATGTTTAATTCTTTTATAATCTTTTACAAAGTAAGTCTATGATGTGTTTAATAATTAACTGCTTACAAGCTTGTATGTTCCAAAATTTGATTTTCCCATAGTTCAAAAGCATTTCTTTCAAACTTCCTATTAAGTTCCAAATATAAGGACATCTTGCACAAGTAATTAAGAGAATGGTAAACAGGTAAATTTATTTACATTCTATGAACACTAAATTGAATGAATTCTACATCTAGCTTATATGTGACCTTTGGAAAAATCCACAGTGAAGGAAAGCAGTCAAGAAGGCTGTTTTTCAACCTGATGCAATTCCTCAAGGTTATATAATTCTTTTAACATATTTACCTCAATAAAAATCAGCAATCTCATTCCCTATCATTTTGAGTCCTTTAGTTACAAGCGTGCTGTGAATCATGGGGTCGCAAAGAGTTGGACACGACTGAGCGACTGAACTGAACTGAATTGAATGCTTAATCTTGACATCTCAAGCTGCCAGTAAAGAAAAATTCAATTTTTGCCTGATATATTCCTGACACTTTATGTGGCAGAATAGAATAAGTTGGAGAGTTGGGAAGTTACCCAGCAAGCTCAATGAGAAATAGAGAAAGAGAAATAGGGTAGATACAGAAAAGGAAAAGGATTTACAGAAAAGGAAAAATGTTAGCTTTAAAAATGGAAACATGGAAATAAGGGGAGAGAGAAAAGATCAAGTTTCTATTGGACTGATAGCAGTATATAAAATAGTAATAGTGACCAATATTTATGGAACATTAGTCAGCCTTGGCTCTATGTGTTGTCAATGCTGGAACTCATTTAATTTACAGACCAATTCTAAAATACAGGTATAATTATTCCTGTTTTTCACATAACAAATTGGAAGCACAAATAATTTACATAAAGTTCCCAAGGCCACAACTACTTACCTTGGTAGAATAAAGAATTCTTAGTATAAAAATTAGGAATCAAATCTAGACTTTTCTTTAGATTAACTGACATATAGAATTATATTAGCTTCAGGTATATAGCATAATGATTTTATATATATGTATTGCAAAGTGATCACTACAATAAGCAAATTGAGACATTTACACATTTTACCAAGTCACAAAGAAGATGATTTTAGATTAAAAAAAACAAAACTGTATGTTATTAGAAGTATAATTCCCTTTTGTCACTTTGGGAGAGTAGAAAAAAAGTTAATTTTAAAAGATTTTCTGATCTGTTGGTCCTTATTTTAATGAAAAAGCATGCTAATACTGTGTCACGTAGTAGTTCATATTTACAAGAATTACATGTAAGTGTATTAGTTCTCTCAATTTATTTGCTAAATAATAACAGACCTCCATCTACTAGGTGCAACTGGCATTTTAACAGGAAAATTTTTATAAAAAGAAAATAGATATTTAATATTAGAATATAAATTATAGATTACACCAAATAATCTCTCTCACACACAGAAGGACACACACAAATAATAAAAAATGACCCAACTGGGACTGACAAATCTTAAAAGACTGCTTGAGAATGGCTTTAACATTTTCTTTGCTAATGTGTACATTTTACGTATCATATCTATATCTATTTTGTTGTATAATTTGTTAGGGAATAATTTCTGGAGCTGGTGATGGACAGGGAGGCCTGGCCTGCTGCAGTTCATGGGGTCGCAGAGTCGGACAAAACTGCGCGACTGAACTGAACTGAATTTATTATCTCTAGCTCTATTATTACAATAGTAAACTTTTATAAAAGTGCACAATTAATTAACATAATGCCTTTTGTTTTTAATAGTGAAAGAAATGTTATACCTTAGTATTCATAGGAATGTGTGTGTGCTCAGTCATATCCTACTCTTTGTGACCCCATGGACTGTAGACCATCAGACCCCTCTGTCTGTGGGATTTTCCTAGCAAGAATACTGGTGTGGATTGCCATTTCCTTCTCCAAGGGATCTTCCTGCCCCAAGGAGCAAACTTTGGGTCAGGTTTGATGTTTCCTGTGTCTCCTGCATTGTAGGCAGATTCTTTACCATTGAGCCACCAGGGAAATCCATTCATAGGAATGTTTATTAATTTTAGTATGTGCTTCATTTTTCATCTTGAAATGGACTTACCCTTTATCAGTCAGGGCAGATAGCATCACAATATGCAAGCAATCTCCCTGTAGGGAAGGAGGCATAATATATGTAGGTGAGCATCCAGACCAACCTTTCCTCTCTTTGCTTGTTTAATTTTATAGCAAGGAAAGAAAGTATTAGGCTGCTTTCCCAGCCTGTACTGCAGTATAGGAAATGCCAACTTGGACAGACTTAGTTTCCAAAAGTGTGACCTGAACTTCATTGCTATTTCAGTAAGTCTACTGACTAAGCATATAATGGAAAAATGTTGTGTCTGATGAGAAAGAAATAAAACTTGTCTCCTATTATTCACACTAATTTCTCACATATATAAAACCAAAATGAATAGCAAATTGGCACACTTATCAATTAGTACATACAAAAATTAAATATTTAAATAAAACATTTCACATCACTTTGATGAAGAAGTGAGAGAAGTTACTGTACTATTTAATTATTGGAGCTTCTTTTCCTAAATTAAAGAATTTCTAAACTTTCAAACTCAGCTGAAATACATACAAACCCTCACTCTCAAGCACACATCAAATATATATCATTAATAATGAGTAATTTTACTTGCTTGTCCCATTGAACCTATGAGAACAAAAAGTTTTATATTAAACTATCCCTGTGGCTTAGTAGGAAACAAAGTTTACCAGTCTACATTTGAAAGCATCTAACCACCAAAACATTGCTTCATTTTATGAACACTGGTTGGGTTTATTTCTTAAAGATACAGACATTACAAGAAACTCAACAATAAAGAGTGTCTCGTCCTTGTTCCTGAATTATCTCTATTTTGCTGGAATGGCTAAATTCATGCCTTACTTAGATTATAATATTATGAAAATCAGTTCAGTTCAGTCGTTCAGTCGTGTCCGACTCTTTGCGACCCCACGAATTGCAGCACGCCAGGCCTCCCTGTCCATCACCAACTCCCGGAGTTCACTCAGACTCACGTCCATTGAGTCGGTGATGCCATCCAGCCATCTCATCCTCTGTCGTCCCCTTCTCCTCCTGTCCCCAGTCCCTCCCAGCATCAGGGTCTTTTCCAATGAGTCAACTCTTCGCATGAGGTGGCCAAAGTATTGGAATTTCAGCTTCTGTCCTTCCAAAGAACACCCAGGGCTGATCTCCTTTAGGATGGACTGGTTGGACCAGCTTGGAGTTCAAGGGACTCTCTCCAATTGATGTCCAAAGACATCAATTCTTCAGCACTCAGCTCTCTTCACCGTCAAATCCTCACATCCATACATGACCACTGGAAAAACCATAGCCTTGACTAGACAGACCTTTGTTGGCAAAGTAATGTCTCTGCTTTTCAATATGCTATCCAGGTTGGTCATAACTTTCCTTCCAAGGAGAGGGATTGGAATGAAAACTGACCTTTTCCAGTCCTGTGACCACTGCTGAGTTTTCCAAATTTGCTGGCATATTGAGTGCAGCACTTTCACAGCATCATCTTTCAGGATTTGAAATAGCTCAACTAAAATTCCATCACCTCCCCTAGCTTTGTTCATAGTGATGCTTTTGAAGGCCCATTTGACCTCACATTCCAGGATATCTGGCTCTAAGTGAGTGATCACACATCGTGATTACCTGGGTCATGAACCTCTGTTTTGTATACAGTTCTCATGTGTATTCTTGCCATCTCTTCTGAATATCCTTTGCTTCTGTTTGGTCCATACCATTTCCGTCCTTTATTGAGCCCATCTTTGCATGAAATGTTCCCTTGGTATCTCTGATTTTCTTGAAGAGATCTCTAGTCTTTCCCATTCTGTTGTTTTCCTCTGTTTCTTTGCATTGATCATGGAGGAAGGCTTTCTTATCTCTCCTTGCTATTCTTTGGAACTCTGCATTTAGATGCTTTCCTTTTTTCCTTTGCTTTTTGCTTCTCTTCTTTTCACAGCTATTTGTAAAGCCTCCCCAGACAGCCATTTTGCTTTTTTGCATTTCTTTTCCATGGGGATGGTCTTGATCCCTGTCTCCTGTACAATGTCATGAACCTCATTCCATAGTTCATCAGGAACTCTGTCTATCAGATCTAGGCCCTTAAATCTATTTCTCACTTCCACTGTATAATCATAAGGGATTTGATTTAGGTCATACCTGAATGGTCTAGCGGTTTTCCCTACTTTCTTCAATTTAAGTCTGAATTTGGAAATAAGGAGTTCATGATCTGAGCCACAGTCAGCTCCTGGTCTTGTTTTTGTTGACTGTATAGAGCTTCTCCATCTTTGGCTGCAAAGAATATAATCAATCTGATTTCGNTTTAGGTCATACCTGAATGGTCTAGCGATTTTCCCTACTTTCTTCAATTTAAGCCTGAATTTGGAAATATGAAGAATGGCTTTGTCCTAAACAATGTATAAAACATAAATAGACCTTGCTTGTCCCAAATACTTGAAACATACTTTCAAGCAGCACAGATTATGTGGCACATTATTATATTTCCTTTACTTATGAGTCCAATCATAAAAATATTGGCACAGTCATAGCATAAATATGGTTTATAAATGTTTAGTACTTAGAGGGTCAATATCAGCATAACACTGCAAAGAATTATTATACAGAAAAAAATATAATAAAACTGGTTAAATAAGTTGACAGAAATCAGTAGATTTGTTGATACTATATTTAGAATGATAGAATTAAATGTATCACCTGAAGTTAATTTATGTACAACAAATGCAAAAAATAATAATCATGCTGAGAGGTCATCGCTAGACTACATAGCCTTCATCATACCAATCACAGCAATATTAGAAAGAACCTCATGGAAACTGTCTCTCTTACTAAGACATGTTTTCTCATTTCTTCAGCTTTGCCCTTAGCTATACATTAAATGTTTGTGAATCCTCCAAATATAAATGCTGAAACCTAATCCCTAATGTGATAGTATGTGGAAGTGGGGCCCTTCAGAGGTGATTACATCATGAGGGTGGACTAATCATGATGAGACTTGTGCCTTTATTAAACTGTACCAGATAGCTTTTACACCCTTTCTATCAGAGGAGTTCACAGTAAAAAGACGGCAGTCTATGAACCAGATGTCAAATCTGACTTATTAACCCTTCCCAGGCTCCAGATCTGTAAGAAATGACATTTGCTCTTTAAGCTATTCAATCTGCGGTAGTTCTTTAGCAGTCTGAGTGGACTAAGATAACTATTAAGCCTACCCTTCAGTTATTAGCACTAGATGCTGGGTGCTACAGTTATAAAACAATTACAAGACTTTAATGTTCTGTCTTTTAGACTGACTAATTTTCAAACATGCCATATTAAGAAACTATTAGCACAGTCATTTTAGAGTCTTTGTTCTATTATGCCATTCTCTGGACCCTTTTTGAATCTCTTTTTATTTTCTCTATTATGTTTGTAACACGGTATGCATGATATGCCTAGTTATTTTACACTAGAGACAGAAATTAAATATAAAATGATATAGAATTAGAAATATTTTATGAATCTATCTTCTCCCAGAGAGAAATATTTGCATTTGCTGAATTTCTAGATCTGTTAGCAATTCAAGATCAAGATTCATATATATATATATATATGTATATATATATATATGAATCTAGGTTCATCCTCACAGTTTAACTCTTGGATAAAACCTCAAAAGCTTTAAAAACAACTTCCACTCCTAGGAATGACTCAAATTTCTACCTCCCTGCTTTACATGAGTGACAAAATTTGCTAAGATTTCTGGCTTCTTGGTTATCTTCTCTAAATACTTTTAGAAGAAAAAATTGAACTAAACGTTGACTTTCTATTGTACTTTCTTCTCCCCTTAGATTGTGGCCTCATAATTTTTCACAACTCTGTTTAGTTTACACATCTCTTCAGGTCTGTTTTTAAAGAAATATGTTATCCAATTATTCTAACTGTTTTCAGTGGAAGGGGTACTTTATTTTGAGAAGCAGAAGTTCTTTAAATTTTTTCTAATATTTATCCTCTTCTGAGATTAACTCTGATTGTCCATTTATTATGTTTATTATTTAAAGTCTACATTTTCTATGAGAATGAAATATATTCCCAAAGTATATATCTATTGATATATCTATTGTACCTTAAACAAGATCTGATACACAGTCTGTTCAGTTCAGTCACTCAGTCGTGTCCGACTCTTTGCAACCCCATGGACTGCAGCACACCAGACCTTTCTGTCCATCACCAACTCCCAGAGTTTATTCAAATTCATGTCCATTGAGTCGGTGATGCCATCCAACCATCTCATGCTCTGTCATCCCCTTCTTCTCCAATCATCAGTCTTTCCCAGCATCAGGGTCTTTTCAAATGAGTCAGCTCTTTGCATCAGGTGGCCAAAGTATTGGAGTTTCAGCTTCAACATCAGTCCTTCCAAAGAACACCCAGGACTGATCTCCTTTAGGATGGACTGATTGGATCTCCTTGCAGTCCAAGGGACTCTCAAGAGTCTTCTCTAACACCACAGTTCAAAAGCATCATTTCTTCAGCACTCAGCTTTCTTTATAGTCCAACTCTCACATCCATACATGACTACTGGAAAAACCATAGCCTTGACTAGACGGACCTTTGTTGGCAAAGTAATGTATCTGCTTCTCTGCTTTTGAATATGCTATCTAGGTTGGTCATAACTTTCCTTCCAAGGAGTAAGTGTCTTTTAATTTCATGGCTGCAATCACCATCTGCAGTGATTTTGGAGCCCAAGAAAATAAAGTCAGTCACTCTTTCCACTGATTGCCCATCTATTTGCTATGAAGTGACAGGATTGCATACCATGATCTTAGTTTCTGAATGTTGAGCTTTAAGCCAAATTTTTCACTCTCCTCATTCACTTTCATCAAGAGGCTCTTTAGTTCTTCTTCATTTTCTGCCATAAAGGTGTTGTTATCTGCATATCTGAGGCCATTGATATTTCTCCTGGCAATCTTGATTCCAGCTCGTGCTTCATCCAGCCCAGCATTTCTCATGATGTACTCTGCATATCCCTATTTGGAACCAGTTCCATGATATACAGTAGTGATTGTTTATTAAATATTAGTCCAATAATTAAAATCCAATGTATAAAAAATGGAAAAGTTGATTTAGACAGCAATCTCAAGTTTTGGTTGCTTGTTTACTGTGCTTAATGTGTTTCTGAGAGAAAACGAACTACAAGTAAGAAAAACAAAAATATCCTCCAACCATAGTACCTGATACATGGTAGACGATTAATAATGTTGCTGAATAAAGAAAGAGTGGATTTATAAGGGGCAGAAAAAATCCTTATTTACCTAGTACATAGCTCAACTTATCAAGATACTGAGTTTCCTGCTTCTTCTCCCCTGGGATTATCAAGCTGACATCACAAATAACTAATAAGTTCTGTACTGAACACATTGTAGATGCTTGGTGACATGGATTTGGCACTTGACCAATGTGCAAAAACATGTACATAAATGCCTCACAAAATGGAACATGCCTCATTAAATAAATATATTCTTAAATAGAGGAAGACATATAAATGCATTCATTATATGACTAGCCAATGTAAATACTTATATCATTGATTAAAACACTTAATTGGGTCTATAAATTAGCTTTCATTTATTTATGCATTCAATAACTGTTTAATGATTCCAAATATTTGTCAGGCAGCTAAGTTCTAAGTAAGGAAAGGCAAAAACCAAAACAAAACCATGGTCTCAAAGTTACTTACATTATAATTCAAGTTATAAGAAATATCAGTCATGTAGACGGAAATAATATATTTGGTGGTGGTGGTTTAGTTGCTAAGTCATGTCTGACTCTTGCAACCCCACAGACTGTAGCACACCAGGCTCCTTTGTTCATGGGATTCTCTAGGCAAGAATCCTGGAGTGGTTTGCCATTTCCTTCTTCAGAGGATCTTCCCTATCCAAGGATCGAACCCGTGTCTCCTGGTCTCCTGCACTACAGGAAAATTCTTTACCAACTGAGCTACCAGGGAATATATTTAAGAGATCCAAAAAGATAAAAACAATGTCATATTACTGTAGTTCAATGTGCTAGTTTTCAAATTTAAGTTGAAATTAAGAACTAGAGAAAGTTTATAAAATAAGTAGCAGTTTACATTGGATTACTGGATGACTAACATAACTCTTCCTGTAATTCTTTATTTCACTGTTACCATGACTAAAAATTTCCAAAGCACACTAATAAGACATTTCCTTTTGTGACATTTATATAATGTAAATCATGTCAAAATAAAAAAGAAAAGCCACTCTTTAAAAAATATTTCCCTCAATTACTTTTATAAGAAAAAGGTTAAATGCAAGCTTAGAAAAACCATGAGCACATGAAACCAAAATATCTTACAAAGTTGAATATTATAAAAGTTATATCCAAGCAGCCACTTCTGACAATAGCTCTGCCATCTAGAAAATGAGATGATTTGACAAAATAGAGTCCTTATGACATAATAACTTAGATCAGTAAGTTCTCTTTCAAAGGAAGAATTACTGTGTATTCAACCACAGTTTCTTTATATCTCTATGAATGAGATGCTGTCAGGCTGCTCCTCTGTGACTATCCATTTCATTCTACTCATTTTACCTTTAAATAGTTCATGCTTTTGAAACTAATTTCCAAAGGAATAAAAATATAATATTATTTCATGATTAAATATTTTGTTATTAAAAATATACAACTCACCAATATTGATACAGTAAATCTGGAGAGAGTTAACATTTTGTAGTCCTTTGACAAGGATTTCCTGGTAGCTAAGGGATAAAGAATCTGCCTGCCAATGCAGGAGATACAATTTGATCCCTGGCTGGGGAAGATCACTTGGAGAAGGAAACATCAATCTACTCCAGTATTCTTGCCTGGGAAAACCCAGGGACCAAGGAGCCTGACAGGTTACAGTCCATGGGGTTGCAAAGAGTTGAACACAACTTAGTGACTAAACTACAAGAACAAGCTACTTGTAATCATTCAATAAGCAATGTTCTTACTTTACATTGTCATAAGTAGTCTGTATGAAAAATTATTAGAAATGATAAGTTATGACTTCAAATTTAAAACCATGACTACTTTACTGTGACAACTTGGTTTTGCTTCTTAGTAGACATGAATTTTTAATTTTAGAAACTCTGGGTGATTTTAAATATGTTCTAATAAGTCTCCCTTGAGCAAAAGACTTTCACACTTCTTTTATTATAGTTTCCTTAAAGGCACGCTGCTTTTAGAAATTTACAAGAATTTAATCAGCTTTATATCTTTCAATACATCATCTTCCACAAATTCAAGAATACTAAACACTGAAAAAAATTTCTATGAGATTTCTAAAATTGTACTTTGATACAGCCTACAAAGCTTGTAACTCTGCTATTTTTCAAGAAGATATAGCCAAAGTTTGAGAAAATCTACGTCATAAGAAAAATTATTTCAGATCTGTCAAAAAGTACTCCAAAACCATAAAAGGAGTCTGAACATGTGGAAGTCAATGTCAGGGTTAACTTTATGTAACAAAAAAAGCAATAAATTGAATGATAGCATAAATTCAATCCAAGGTGATTTTCCACATGGAAGAGAAAGAAGAGAAACATATTTGTCACTTAACAGGCAATAAACATTTTTTCATGTGACTACTATAGCCAGGTGCTATTTGTAGAGCTATATTTATAAGGAACCAAAACCAATCAAGCACAGTAAATCCCTAACTTCCTAAATTTGCTTTCTAGTTTCCAGGTGTGTGTGTGGGGGGCGGTGGTGGCAAGAGATAAATAAAAGATAAAATGTATAAGTTAGTAAACTATATAGAACAATAAAGTGTGATGGATACTAAAAGGGGGAAAAAAAAAAAACACTTGCATAGAGACAGGATATGTTAATGAAGGATTGGCAACTATAAAGAGAGTCTATGTAGAAGTCTTTATGGAGAAGCACCAAAAGAAAGGAAACTATCAGAGGAGATGCCTCAGCAAGACCCTGTAGATTTCTAGGGGAAAATTACTGCAGACAATTTTGAGACCAGATTTGAAGCTACTAGAGGATTTTGGGCAGAGCAGTAATATAATTAAGTTGTATCAGTACAGAAACAAGAATGACAAATTGTATGCACAAAAGGTGGATAAAGGAACAAATAGGAAGATACTTAAAATATTCAAACGAAAGGGAATAGTGCCTTTTGGGTGGTAGAGTTGGAAAGGGTAAGACGGTTTCTCAGTCTAGGTATTTTTTAAAGATAAGGTGGAGAGAACTGGCTTTTGGGTAAAAGAGAAAGACTGCTGCTGCTGCTGAGGCACTTCAGTTGTGTCCGACTCTGTGCGACCCCATAGACGGCAGCCCATCAGGCTCCCCGACCCTGGGATTCTCCAGGCCAAGAATACTGGAGTGGGTTGCCATTTCCTTCTCCAATGCATGAAAGTGAAAAGTGGAAGTGAAGTCACTCAGTCGTGCCTGACTCTTAGCGACCCCCTGGACTGCAGCCCACCAGGCTCCTCCATCCATGGGATTTTCCATGCAAGAGTACTGGAGTGGGGTGCCATTGCCTTCTCCAGAGAAAGACTAGAGTCAAGTAAAATTCTCAGAACCAAAGTCTTTGTAAGTAGAAGAATACAGTGACCAGTAATACATAATGATAAAACTTTTCAGAACAAGGTTTTTTGTTTTTTTTTTTTCGGAAAAACAAAAGCTCAGTTTGAGACAAGTTATGTTTAATATCTCTATTAATCATCCCAGTGAAGATTTTGAGTCGGGAGCCTGGTGGGCCACCGTCTATGGGGTCGCACAGAGTCGGACACGACTGAAGCAACTTAGCAGCAGCAGCAGCAGCATTGGGTATATGAGACCAGAAAACAAAGAAGAGGTCTAGAGACAGATACATATTGGGGAGTTATTAGCACAAAAGAAGGAGAAGGAAATGGCAACTCACTCCAGTATTCTTGCCTGGAGTATCACCGGGACAGAGGAGCCTGGTGGGCTGCTGTCTACGGGGTCGCACAGAGTCAGACATGACCAAAGTGACTTGGCAGCAGCAGCAGCATAAAAATAACTTATAGGGTGCAAAGCCATGAGATTTGAAGACCTCATGAAAGGATTTACTGTAAAATAAAATCACAGAGATACAGTGACTAGACACTGAGGCAATATAAACTCAAGTGATCCATGAGGAGGAAAGAGAACAACGGAGGGAGCTGTCAGGGACTCAGTGGAAAGGGAAGAGCCTGTGGTATCTTAGGAGCAAAGAGAGTCTCTAAAAGAAAAGGGGGATAATCAACCTTTTAGTGCTGCTGCGCAGTCAAGTAAAATACACAGGGAGAAACAACCCCAAAGTAGTTTCCCTGGAGCTGTGGCTTTGACAGCTTGCCTGGTATGAGTTCACATGAATCTGGGAAGACAGAAAATGGGGACAGGCAGTCTAGCAACCCTTGAAAAAGATTTTCCTACAAAGGCAAGGGGCAAAATGATACAATATCTAGAGAGAAAAGTAAGTCTCAGATTTTTTGTTCACTCAAGATGACAACACACTGGTATAGTTATGAAGAAGTTCTAATAAAATAAAACAAACAAATATCAATGAAGCAGGAAAAGGGAAAACAAATGGGAGATTTTGGTTTGGCTTCAGCCATATCTTTCTAGAGGTAGAAGAAAAAAATATATTATAAAATTTGAAATATGTATCATTCAAGAAAAGAAAAGGCATATTATAAAGAAATTGATGCAGCTAGGTGAAAAATTTGCTGTGGAACTTGTGGAAATTCTCTTCCGATTACTTGGAAGTTTTCAGCAAAACAAAAACAAAATAATCTGTGAGTAACAATAGAGGAAGATGTGTTGGAGATGTCAGGGAAGAGAAGAAGCTAGAAACAGTCACAGGGAGAGGGAAGTTACTGACTTGAGGAATATGATTTTCATGGAGCATAAGAAGCCAAGTGAGGTTGTTGGTTGTACACCTAACTTAAATTTTTTCAGCATTATTGTGTGTTTTTCTCAGTATCATTTAGTTGGAAAATCATATGCATGGAGTAGACAGAGCTGGATTTAGTTTAGCTAAGAAACCCAGAACTTTAAAAGTCTCTTTTCTTTCCCATTATCTCTTTTCTCACCTAGTTGGGGAAAAAAAAAAAAAAAAAACTGTTCCTAATTTAAACAGTAGGAAACCTGACATTAGACCAAACAAAGATCTTTCAAACTTACTGTTTAGGCCCCGAGTTACCTCTTGCCCTAGGCCTAACGGTAAAAATAAATTAGACTTTTACTTGAAAAAACAACAATTGTTGATGGACATGGAGGCCTGGCATGCTATAGTCCATAGGGTCACAAAGAGTCAGACACGACTGAGTGACTGAACTGAACTGATGTGTTTTACAGTGGAGACCAACACCTTAGGTGGAATTTTCATCACATCATGTTAAGGATGTATACTATCAATAAGACATCACTGTGAACGCCAGTCTTGTTCACCTAGGTGAGTAGCACTCAATAGGCTTCTTCATTGTAATTTCCTTTTTTTCTTTCTCTCCATTTGTAGCATTTGGAATGAAGTCACCTGTGTCCAGCCCTTATTTAAGGAATGGGAAATTATGTTCACCCTCCTTGAGGTCAGAGTAGCTATATAAATTTTCTACTGCATCAGTTCAATTCAGTTCAGTTGCTCAGTCGTCCAACCCTTTGTGACCCCATGAACCGCCACACTCCAGGCCTCCCTGTCTATCACCAACTCCCGGAGTTTACCCAAACTCATGTCCATTGAGTCGGTGATACCATCCAACCATCTCATCCTTCTCCTCCTGCCCTCAATCTTTCCCAGCATCAGGGTCTTTTCATATGAGTCAGCTCTTCCCATGAGGTGGCCAAAGTATTGGAGTTTCAGCTTCAACATCAGTCCTTCCAATGAACACCCAGGACTGATCTTTAGGATGGACTGGCTGGATCTCCTTGCAGTCCAAGGGACTTTCAAGAGTCTTCTCCAACATCACAGTTCAAAAGCATCAATTCTTTGGTGCTCAGCTTTCTTTATAGTCCAGTTCTCACATCCTACATGACTACTGGAAAAACCATAGCCTTGGCTAGATAGACATTTGTTGACAAAGTAATGTCTCTCCTTTTTAATATGCTGTCTAGATTGGTCATAACTTTCCTTCCAAGGAGTAAGAATTTTTTAATTTCATGGCTGTAATCACCATCTGCAGTGATTTTGGAGCCTCCCCAAAATAATGTTACTCACTGTTTCCACTAATTCCCCATCTATCTGCCATGAAGTGATAGGACCGTATGCCATGATCTTAGTTTTCTGAAAGCTGAGCTTTAAGCCAACTTTTGCAGTCTCCTCTTTCACTTTCATCAAGAGGCTCTTTAGTTGTTCTTCACTTTCTGCCATAAGGGTGGTGTCTACTGCATATCTCAAGTTATTGATATTTCTCATGGCAATCTTGATTTCAGCTTGTGCTTCTTCAAGCCAGTGTTTCTCAGGATATACTCTGCATATAAGTTAAATAAGCGGGGTAACAGTATACAGCCTTGACGTACTCCTTTTCCTATTTGGAACCAGTCTGTTGTTCCATGTCCAGTTCTAACTGTTGCTTCCTAACCTGCATACAGGTTTCTCAAGAGGCAGGTTAGGTGGTCTGGCATTCCCATCTCCAGAATTTTCCACAGTTTATTGTGGTCCACACAGTCAAAGGCTTTGGCATAGTCAATAAAGCAGAAATAGATGTTTTACTAGAACTCTCTTGCTTTTCTGATGATCCAGCAGATATTGGCAATTTGATCTCTGATTCCTCTGCCTTTTCTAAATCCATCTTGGACATTTGGAAGTTCACAGTTCATGTAATGCTGAAGCCTGGCTTGGGGAATTTTGAGCATTACTTTGCTAGTGTGTGAGATGAGTGCAATTGTGAAGTAGTTTGAGGATTCTTTGGCATTGTATTTCTTTGGGATTGGAATGAAAACTGACCCTTTCCAGTCCTGTGGACACTGCTGAGTTTTCCAAATTTGCTGGCATATTGAGTGCAGCACTTTCACAGCATCATCTTTCAAGATTTGAAATAGCTCAACTGAAATTCCATCACCTCCCCTAGGTTTTTTCCTAGTGATGCTTCCTAAGGCCCACTTGACTTCACATTCCAGGATGTCTGGCTCTAGGTGAGTAATCACACCACATCGTGATTATCTGGGTGGTGAAGATCTTTTTTGTACAGTTCTTCTGTGTATTCTTGCCATCTCTTCTTAATATCTTCTGCTTCTGTTAGGTCCATACCATTTCTGTCATTTCTGAGCCCATCTTTGCATGAGATGTTCCCTTGGTATCTCTAATTTTTTTCAGGAGACTTCTAGTTTTTCCCATTCTTTTGGTTTCCTCTGTTTCTTTGCAATGATCACTGGGGAAGGCTTTATTTCCACTCCTCACTATTCTTTGGAACTCTGCATTCAAATGGATATCTCTTTCCTTTTCTCCTTTGCTTTTTGCTTCTATTCTTTTCACAGCTATTTTTAAGGCCTCCTCAGACGGCCATTTTTCCTTGTTGCATTTCTTTTTCTTGGGCATCTTCTTGATCCTTGTCTGCTATACAATGTCATGAATCTCCATCCATAGTTTATCAGGCACTCTGTCTATCAGATAAGTCCTTTAAATCTATTTCTCACTTCCACTGTATAATCATCAGGGATTTGATTTAGGTCATACCTGAATGGTCTAGTGGTTTTTCCCACTTTCTTCAATTTAAATCTGAATTTGGCAATAAGAAGTTCAACCAGGAGCCACAGTCAGCCCCTGGTTGTGTTTTTGCTGACTGAATAGACCTTCTCCATCTTTGGCTGCAAAGAATATAATTAATCTGATTGTGGTGTTGGCTATCTAGTGATGTCCATGTGTAGAGTTTTTTCTTTTGTTGTTGGAAGAGGGTGTTTCCTATGACCAGTACCTTCTCTTGGCAGAACTCTACTAGTCTTTGTCCTGCTTCATTCTGTACTCCAAAGCCAAATTTGCCTGTTACTCCAGTTATTTCTTGACTTCCTACTTTTGCATTCCAGTCCCATATAATGAAAAGGACATCTTTTTTGGGTGTTTGCTCTAGAAGGTCTTCTAGGTCTTCATAGAATCATTCAACTTCAGCTTCTTCAGCATTACTGGTCGGGGCATAGACTTGGATTACTGTGATATTGAATGGTTTGCCTTGGAAATTAACAGAGATCATTCTGTCGTTTTTGAGATTGCATCTAAGGACTGCATTTTGGACTCTTTTGTTGACCATGATGGCTACTCCATTTCTTCTAAGGGATTCCCGCTCACAGTAGTAGATATAATGGTCATCTGAGTTAAATTCACCCATTCCAGTCCATTTTAGTTCGCTGATTTCTAGAATGTTGACGTTCTCTCTTGCCATCTCGTTTGACCACTTCCAATTTGCCTTGATTCATGGACGTAACATTTCATGAAATTACAATGAAATCTGTTGTTGTTCAGTCACTCAGTTGTGTCCAACTTTTTGCAGTCCTATGGACTGCAGCACACTAGGCTTCCCTTTCCTTCATCATCTCCCAGATATTGCTCAAAATCATGTCCATTGAGTTCATGGTGCCATCAACCATCTCATCTTCTGTCACATCCTTCTTCTCTTTCCCTCAATCTTTCCCAGCCTCAGGGTCTTTCCCAGTGAGTTGTCTCTTTGCATCAGTTGGCCAAAGAATTAGAGCTTCAATTTCATCATCAGTTCTTCCAGTGAATATTCAGGATTGACTGGTTTTATCTCCTTGCTGTCCAAGGTACTCTCAAGAGTCCTCCCCACACCACAGTTGGAAAGAATCATTTATTCAGTACTCAGCCTTCTTTATGGTGCAATTCTCACATCCATACATGAATACTAGAAAAACCACGGCTTTGACTATCCCAACCTTTGTCAATAAAGTGATGTCTGTTTTTTTAATACATATGTCTAGATTTGTCATAGCTTTTCTTCCAATGAATAAGTGTCTTTTAACTTTGTGGCTGCAGTCACCAAATGCAGTGATTTTGGAGACCAACAAAATAGTCTGTCACTGTTTCCAATGTTTCCCCACCTATTCGTCACGAAGTGATGGGATCTAATGCCATGATCTTAGTTTTCTAATGTTGAGTTTCAAGCCAGTTTTTTCACCCTCCTCTTTCCCCTTCATCAAGAGGCTCTTTAGTTCCTCTTCACTTTCTGGTATTAGAGTGGTATCATTGGCATACCTGAAAGTGTTAATATTGCTGATATTTCTCCTTGCCAGGAGAACCCCATGAACAGTGTGATGTGCCCTCTGCTAAATATCTTACATTACACTTACAATATAAAGCTATATGGTAGTTAATTATTCTTGCCTTCAATTGGCAAAAAGAAATCTGAATTTAAAAGCTTACATGTATATTAACATCAAGATAGAAATCTAAGATTTGAATCCTGATTTGTCAGAATCTCAAATACAAATTCTTAATTACTAGGAAGATTGTTCCTTTGGTTATATTAGTTGTAAAAAAAAATCAAGGCCTCTTCATTATTTCTATTTCAAAATAAAATAATTAAATATTAAAATATAAAGTTTAAGTTGAAATGTGGGTCAACGATTTCCCCAATTTCCTGTTAGGTGCCTTTGAATCTATATTCCTTTTGCATCCTCTATATATGTCTAGCAGAGGATTTATCACATTGAACCAAACTGTTTCTTTACATGTCTCTACATATTTTATTTACCTATATAACCAAGTTCAATTTCTTCTATTTTAAAGAAGGTATAGACTTTATTTTAATGCTTTAATAAATAAATGAATGGTTCAGTTCATCCTTTTCTCCTTTGCTTTTTGCTTCTATTCTTTTCACAGCTATTTTTAAGGCCTCCTCAGACGGCCATTTTTCCTTGTTGCATTTCTTTTTCTTGGGCATCTTCTTGATCCTTGTCTGCTATACAATGTCATGAATCTCCATCCATAGTTTATCAGGCACTCTGTCTATCAGATAAGTCCTTTAAATCTATTTCTCACTTCCACTGTATAATCATCAGGGATTTGATTTAGGTCATACCTGAATGGTCTAGTGGTTTTTCCCACTTTCTTCAATTTAAATCTGAATTTGGCAATAAGAAGTTCAACCAGGAGCCACAGTCAGCCCCTGGTTGTGTTTTTGCTGACTGAATAGACCTTCTCCATCTTTGGCTGCAAAGAATATAATTAATCTGATTGTGGTGTTGGCTATCTAGTGATGTCCATGTGTAGAGTTTTTTCTTTTGTTGTTGGAAGAGGGTGTTTCCTATGACCAGTACCTTCTCTTGGCAGAACTCTACTAGTCTTTGTCCTGCTTCATTCTGTACTCCAAAGCCAAATTTGCCTGTTACTCCAGTTATTTCTTGACTTCCTACTTTTGCATTCCAGTCCCATATAATGAAAAGGACATCTTTTTTGGGTGTTTGCTCTAGAAGGTCTTCTAGGTCTTCATAGAATCATTCAACTTCAGCTTCTTCAGCATTACTGGTCGGGGCATAGACTTGGATTACTGTGATATTGAATGGTTTGCCTTGGAAATTAACAGAGATCATTCTGTCGTTTTTGAGATTGCATCTAAGGACTGCATTTTGGACTCTTTTGTTGACCATGATGGCTACTCCATTTCTTCTAAGGGATTCCCGCTCACAGTAGTAGATATAATGGTCATCTGAGTTAAATTCACCCATTCCAGTCCATTTTAGTTCGCTGATTTCTAGAATGTTGACGTTCTCTCTTGCCATCTCGTTTGACCACTTCCAATTTGCCTTGATTCATGGACGTAACATTTCATGAAATTACAATGAAATCTGTTGTTGTTCAGTCACTCAGTTGTGTCCAACTTTTTGCAGTCCTATGGACTGCAGCACACTAGGCTTCCCTTTCCTTCATCATCTCCCAGATATTGCTCAAAATCATGTCCATTGAGTTCATGGTGCCATCAACCATCTCATCTTCTGTCACATCCTTCTTCTCTTTCCCTCAATCTTTCCCAGCCTCAGGGTCTTTCCCAGTGAGTTGTCTCTTTGCATCAGTTGGCCAAAGAATTAGAGCTTCAATTTCATCATCAGTTCTTCCAGTGAATATTCAGGATTGACTGGTTTTATCTCCTTGCTGTCCAAGGTACTCTCAAGAGTCCTCCCCACACCACAGTTGGAAAGAATCATTTATTCAGTACTCAGCCTTCTTTATGGTGCAATTCTCACATCCATACATGAATACTAGAAAAACCACGGCTTTGACTATCCCAACCTTTGTCAATAAAGTGATGTCTGTTTTTTTAATACATATGTCTAGATTTGTCATAGCTTTTCTTCCAATGAATAAGTGTCTTTTAACTTTGTGGCTGCAGTCACCAAATGCAGTGATTTTGGAGACCAACAAAATAGTCTGTCACTGTTTCCAATGTTTCCCCACCTATTCGTCACGAAGTGATGGGATCTAATGCCATGATCTTAGTTTTCTAATGTTGAGTTTCAAGCCAGTTTTTTCACCCTCCTCTTTCCCCTTCATCAAGAGGCTCTTTAGTTCCTCTTCACTTTCTGGTATTAGAGTGGTATCATTGGCATACCTGAAAGTGTTAATATTGCTGATATTTCTCCTTGCCAGGAGAACCCCATGAACAGTGTGATGTGCCCTCTGCTAAATATCTTACATTACACTTACAATATAAAGCTATATGGTAGTTAATTATTCTTGCCTTCAATTGGCAAAAAGAAATCTGAATTTAAAAGCTTACATGTATATTAACATCAAGATAGAAATCTAAGATTTGAATCCTGATTTGTCAGAATCTCAAATACAAATTCTTAATTACTAGGAAGATTGTTCCTTTGGTTATATTAGTTGTAAAAAAAAATCAAGGCCTCTTCATTATTTCTATTTCAAAATAAAATAATTAAATATTAAAATATAAAGTTTAAGTTGAAATGTGGGTCAACGATTTCCCCAATTTCCTGTTAGGTGCCTTTGAATCTATATTCCTTTTGCATCCTCTATATATGTCTAGCAGAGGATTTATCACATTGAACCAAACTGTTTCTTTACATGTCTCTACATATTTTATTTACCTATATAACCAAGTTCAATTTCTTCTATTTTAAAGAAGGTATAGACTTTATTTTAATGCTTTAATAAATAAATGAATGGTTCAGTTCAGTTCAGTTCAGTCGCTCAGTCGTGTCCGACTCTTTGCGACCCCATGAATCACAGCACGCCAAGCCTCCCTGTCCATCACCAACTCCTGGAGTTCACTCAGTCTCACGTCCATCGAGTCAGTGATGCCATCCAGCCATCTCATCCTCGGTCGGTCGTCCCCTTCTCCTCCTGTCCCCAATCCCTCCCAGCATCAGAGTCTTTTCCAATGAGTCCACTCTTCGCATGAAGTGGCCAAAGTACTCTAGTTTCAGCTTTAGCATCATTCCTTCCAAAGAAATCCCAGGGCTGATCTCCTTCAGAATGGACTGGTTGGATCTCCTTGCAGTCCAAGGGACTCTCGAGTGTCTTCTCCAACACCACAGTTCAAAAGCATCAATTCTTCAGCGCTCAGCCTTCTTCACATCACTGCTAATATTAGAAGTTTTCATAGGTAAATCATTCACCAAGTTATATCTAAAAGGCATTCAAGACAATTAAATATATTTACTTACATTCTCAGATTATGATATAATCTATATTATCAGTCTTAAAACTAGACATTTTAACAAGCTGAAGCAGCATAAAAGATGTAGAAATTTCTAGAAAAGTAAAAGACAACAAATTTCTCTCTAATTTTTATTTTATTGAAATATTTATAAGCTATAATACTAAGGGGGAAGAAACATGTTATTTCCAAAGCAATAGAAATTTACATAGAGTAATTGATTTGAATTTCAATCCAATTTTACTAACATACATTTTCAGTATAATTTATGACTGCTTCATTTTGAAATGCTTATTGTATTTTTAAAGGTAGATTGGTAAAGATCAGCCCAATTCTCTGTTTAACTTATCTAATGCCTGAGCTTTAATTGAGTTTATCCATCAAAGTCACATTTCATTTGGAGAATGGATGTCAGACTACAGCAGTTAGCAATGATGAAGGAAAGACTTTAAATTAACTAACAATACTATCTTAAAACAAAAATGAAAGTCTATATTCACAGTCGACTTAGAATTTTAATTCAAAGTTTTAAAACAGTTGGGTGATAAGAGAATTTCAAATATTAGTTAAATGTATCACTATAAATGGAAGCCACATAGATATTTAAGTATAGTAAATGTATATGTCCCTTCATGCCATTTATAAGATTGTGTCAATAAGCAAAAAACTGTCAAGATCTTGATAAATGGCTTATTAAAATTCAATATGTTTTGGTTTGCATATTTAACACAATCACTGAACTGATCTCCCAATATATTCAGGATATAAAATTCTTTCCTTTGATAGTTTAGATAAAAGTAGCTTAGAGAATGGAGGAATAGATGCAAGAAAAACATACAAAAATATATTTGTATTTTCTGGACAATTATTATTGTCCATGGCTGGTATGTGTCATTTCCTCAGGTCTAGGATGCATAATTGAAACAAATTTAACACAGCAGAATGCCTAAATTATCTGGATGACCTGTGGAGTAAAGGCTGTTATGGTAGGGAAAGCCAAGTGATATTCTCTACTGATCGAAACAGTAAACTAAACGCAGTGTGCATCTCTAGAGAGTCATCAGAGATCCATGACACCATCTAGGGCCTGACAAATGCAGGAAGTTCATTACCCATTTATGCCCATCAACTTGCCTACATGGCCTGTGCAGAAGTCAGAAGTATTTGGAGAAGGGCAATGCATTATCATAATTTAACATATGATTGTAGCTGGTACTACGGATGTGTGTTCTAGACTTTCTAGGTATGTGTAAGTACATGCTTATTAAAAATATATGTCTTATCATGCCATTTATAAGCTTGTGTCAATAAGCAGAGAAAAATTTTAGGAGTTGATAAATAGCTTATATAAAATTCAATACATGTCCATAATCAGATACCTAGCTCTTAATCTGGTCAAGCCATTTTGGTCCATATTTATTAATAAAGACCCTCTGAAATTGTTTTCTTTCAGCCAACAATACATTTCTATAGTCCTCCTTCAAAGTTATTTCAACTCCCCCACCTTACACCATAACCTAGCCTGGAAGTAGTTTATCACCTTTCCCTCTACAAGACATCACATTACTCCATTATCTTGATGGTTTCATGCAACAGAATCTGGTGAGCAAGAAGCAGTAACTACTTTAGACACCTTGCTGAGACATATGGGAGCACCAATTGTTAGAAAATAAATCCCATAAAAACGCAGGTGTCTACTGGATTAGCAAAATTTCTAAAGGCTCAGCGACCTGGAGCATTTTAGTATAATCTAAGGTATAAGGAAAGGTTGCTGCATCTGGCCATTCTTAGAAGAAAGAATCACAATGACTATTGTTCTCTTTTGGAATTTGAAGGTAACATATATCTGACTTGAGTGTGCTATTCTTATCCAGTTACCAAGTGACCAAAATGGTTGCAGGTTTGAGTGAGGCCTAAAACAAGAGAAGGATTTCAACAAATCCAAAATGCCATAAAAGCTGATCTGCCCCTTGAGTTTTACAATCATAACATCACACGATGCTCTAAATTTTGGTAGAGAGGAATGTGTTTGGCAGGCCCTCATGCGTGAATTAATCCCAAATACACACAATCTGGATCAGAACTATGCCAGCCCCTACAGGTAATAGTTCTCCTTTTGGAAAACTGCTCATGGGTTTTAGTTAGGTTCTAACAAGAAAGCCATGAACCACTGGACCCAGTAGCCATAAGTCAATTTATAGTCCAGCCATAAATCTGTCATAAAAAATTGCACTTTATCTTCAAAAAGAGTATGAGAGCAGGCTCAAGTAGGTCTTGGGGGTACAAGTAAGTTTCAGGAGTAAGTGGCCCAGAAGCCCATGAGTTCTATTTTTGTTTCAATACTTTCCCTCACAGAACAACTCGTGGTTTCCTGGGCAATTTGCTATGACCCAGTTGTTCGAGGAAGAAAACACTCATGTCTGACTTACAGTGGTCCTTCTATTTATGCTTTTATCACCTGAATAAAATGCTATTAAACTACAGTCCTCCTCAGTGATAACCATAAAGGCCTGAAGGACAGAAATGAAGAGAAATCTTATCAATGAACAGAACCTCAACTAATGTAATTGAGTGTTCATTTTCCCTTGAAAATGTAGAGAGCTGGAGATGTAGACCTGATTCATGAACTGTCACTAATGTTCTGGCAGGATGAACAGGGACTTGGAAGGCACACAAGCTGGATAATTGGATAATTGGAGACGAGTTAGTCTAGGGAATAGGTATGCAAATAGATCACTTTACATGGGCCCAGAATGTGAAAATATGTGTCTCCCATACAAACACTCACTAAAGAGTGACCTTAGCAAAAGAAGATCTTAAGAAGCAGGTAGGCAAGATGGATTGTTAGGTGGATTTCAGAAAATCTCTCTCTCCAGCCACCTCTATCCTTAGTCAATGAATTCAAGGACAAAGTGACAATGACAGAAGGAATAGAGGTTTTGCAAGGGCTAAACAAGATGGATTATTATCCACAGGATGAATTTGGCTACAATTGTGCTTAATGTCCAAACTGCCAATTGCAAAACCGCACTGAGAATGCAATATGGCACCATTCCCTCAGGAAATCTGCAACCACCTGGTGGCTTGTTGGTTTTCTTGGATCACTTCCATCATGGAAGGGTAATGCCCCTTCCTATTGGGACAGAAAACTTCTGTGGTTATGAATTTGCCTTTCTGGCCTGTAATACTTCTGCCAAAAAATATAATATATAAATGCCTTATGCATCCTCATATTATTTCACACAGCACTGCTTTTAGCCAAGGATTCATCTTATGACAAATTAAGTATGATGACGAGTCAAGCTCATGGAATTCACCATGTTACCTGTCAAGCATATGGAATGATAGAAAAATAGAATGGCCTTTTTAATACAGTTATAATCCTAGGTGGGTGGCAATAATCTGCAGTGTTCATGAATATCTTTTAGGTATGGTGATTGCCTTATGTGCATAATCTATATATGATACTCTTCTCTCAAAGCCAAGTTTGTGGGTATAGGACTCAGGGATGGACATACAACTAGCTTTTCTCACTAGTACCCTCTATGATCCACAAGGGAATTTGTGTTTCTGTTTTCTATAATTTGGGGTTCTGATTATACTGAGTTCTTAATTCCCAAAGAATGCATGCTACTACTAGACAAAATAGAAGCAGTTTCAGTCAGCTGAAAGTTGAGACTGTTACTTGGGAACATGGAATTCTCATGTCAGCAAATCAGCAGGTCAGAAATGGGGTCTGAATGTTAATATCAAGGCTAGAGGGAATTGATCCAATTTATCAAGGGGAAATTGGGTTGTCAACTCACAATCAGTATAAAAAGAATGTCTGGATTCTAAGAGAACCACTGGAGAAATTCCTTATACTCCCATGCTCTACAATAAAGTCAACAGAAACTATAATAAACCTAGGACAGGCAGAACTACAAATGGCCTAGGTGACAGTGGCTGTATTTAAAAAATAACAACATTTCTAGTTGCAACTGAATTTCAGATAATCAACATTATTTTTTAGGCTTAAGGGTATCTCATGTAATATTTAACAAATATTTATAACAAAAAATAATTACTTAACAAATTCAAATATAATTGGGTGTCCTCACTATTTCTGAGAATTTTAGTGTAGATCCTTCAGGTAATTCCACAGGCAAGGAAACACAGCCAGTCTGCTATTTGCTGAGTTCAAGGTGAAATAGGATGCTTAACAGATAAAGGTAGTTCTTTTATCATGAAGAGAAAGAAACTTTTCTTATGGGGTTCGTCATTTGACCACCTGAAGAAATGGCTTAAAAAGATCGCAGAAACTAAAATTGTAATATGAGCAGTCTGGTGGGCTCGCAGTCCATGGAGTCACAGAGTCGGACATGACTGAGCGACTAAACAACAAACACAGCAGTATACTAAGCACTTTATATTAGTATACTGCTAGACACTGAAGATTATGTGTATCGAGCTATTTTTAAAAGATGTTTACTTTGCTAAGATGGCGGAGGAACAGGAAGGAGAGACCACTTTCTCCCTCACAAATTCATCAAAAGAACATTTCAACGCTGAGCAAATTCCACAAAACAACTTCTGAATGCTGGCAGAGGACATCAGGCACCCAGAAAAAACAGAGCATTGACTTCAAAAACAGGTAGGGGGAAAAATATAAAAGATGAAAAAAAAAAAGAGAGAGAGAGAGAGAGAGAGAGAGACAAAGGAGGTGGGGAGGGAGCTCCATCCAGGGAAGGGAAGCCCATCCCGGGAAGGGAAGCTTAAGAAGAGAGGTTTCCAAACACCAGGAAACACTCTCCCTGCCGTGTCTGTGGCAAGCCTTGGAAACACAGAGGGCAACATAACAGGAAGGAAAAATAAATAAATAATTAAAACCAACAGATTACAAGCCCAACAGTAACTCCCCCAGCGGAAAAGCAGCGCAAACGCCTGCATCCGCCATTACCAAGTGGGGGCAGGGCAGGGAGGCGCGGGAGGTGCGGGCTGCAGTGCTTTTCAGAATCGGGCAGGAACGTCCCGCCGCACGTAACCAGAATGAACTAACTGGGGCTAGCAAACCAGACTGTGACGACTCTTAGGGACCCCAAGAACTGCAGCCTACCAAGCTCCTCCGTCCATGGGATTTTCCAGGCAAGAGTTCTGGAATGCGGTGCCATTGCCTTCTCCTGAGAGAGCCATAATTACCCACAATTACCCATGGCTTTCACCTCATCCATGCTTCTGGCTAAGTCCTTTCCCTCCGTACAGATTTCAGCTCATAATCACCTCCTCAGAGAGATTTCACTGAGTTCTCCAGTTCTCACTCCCATATTGCTGTTGTTTCATAGCTTAGTCATGTCTGACTCTTTGCAACACTCTGGACTGTAACCGACCAGGCTCCTCTGCCCATGGAATTTTTCGGGCAAGGATACTGAAGTGGGTTGACATTTCCTTCTCCAGGAGATCTTCCCAACCCAGGGATGGAACCCACATCTCCTGCATTGGCTGGCAGATTCTTTACTGCTGAGCCACCTGGGAACACCCACTTCCATATTACCCCTTTCTAAATCCTTCCTTCCTAACAAATGTCCCTATCAGACATCATCTTATTTAGTTATTTGTTTAATTTTCTAGTATTTGTCCTAGGATATAAGCTCTAAGGGGACTTGGCTACCAGCTCTTTGTGCCTAAGTCTCTGTTGGGGAGTCTGCACTCTCAAGAAATATACATGGGAAGGAGAGAAGAATGAATGAATAACTTAGACACTCATATGGAGAAAGGAAGCACCTGAAATTGGGACTATTTCTCAGGACGGCAATTTAAGTCAGGAAAAAACATTCCGTTTGTCATCAGCTACCTTTTAAGTGTGTACAGAGCAGAGGAGGAAACCTACCAGTAGTTACCTAGAGAGAAAGGAAATATGGATTTTCCTTGTTTAGCATTAAATTAAAACTCTGTGACAGAGAGCTGCAGGAAATGCTATATCAGGAAAGAGATATTAGCTCTATTATGTAAGTGAAATTACTCTGTCACGTGGAGGGTACTGACAGATGGTGGTATAAATCACCCTTACAGCATTCTTAACTCAGAAATTTAATATAAACCTTTGTTGGAAATCAGTAAAATTCCAGACACAAGGCCCAAGTCTCCAGGGAACAATTAACAGTTGCAATGAAATCATAGAAACTCTAGCATACCAAACCAGGAGCACTCACTCTGATAGCCTACCCAAGAAGAGAAACAGTACTGCCAATATTTTCCATCAAAGGATTTTATCTTAGACAGTCTGGGAGCAGGATCTGTCACAGTTGTGAGGGTTGAATCAGACATTTGGGTTTCTGGCTGGTCCACAGTCTCTTACCTCACAGTATTGTCTGAGCAATGTCAGACAATCATCAGCAGTGAAACCAACCAGCTGACTACTTCCATCCATATTCTTTGAAATAACCACAATTGCCACTATTCATTCTCTTTTTATAATTTCTGTTTTTACAGCTTTTTTTTTTTTTTTTTATTGTTTAAGCTTCTATCCCAGTTTCTAATTTTGTTGTTCATGTTGGATTGCTAGTTTTCATTTCAATCTAGAATGTTGTTCCGGTACTTCTTATCTGAGTCACTAGCCCCTGCATTCCCCTGTTCTGTTTCCAACCTACCCTGGAAATTAACACACTAGGTTTCTCTCCAGACATCAGAACCATTTTACCTCTGTTTTGAGATATATCCTAAATTGTTCCATATTATTTCTTTTAAATTTTGTTGTTGCTGTTGTTGTTGTTAATCTTTAAGTCTTCTTTCTCCAGTACTATCTTTATTCTCTTGCCCTGAATAATAATTTTCTCTCCACAGCAGTCAGCTGTCTAAATCTTGTGTGTATCTGTGGTTGTGGGTGCGCTTGCTTGCATATTTTCAAGGCATTAACCCTAATCCCTGAATTTCTGACTTGATATTTTCTTTTCACAGGTAAATACAGGGATCTTAGATAATCAATTGAAAAGCAAATTGACTAGGATCTTGGATGTTCTGCAGACACAATGTTGAACTCTTAGTAGTCAATTGAGTTAACTGAATATATGATTTTTACAACTATTTTACCTTTCTAAACCGTAGGACAAAAGACTGCTTAGTACAGGAGAAAATGATATTTTGATGTTACGGAAGCACATGAACCTCCTAAAATTCTGAACACGGTCACAAACACAGCCATGGAATTTTTTAGATTGCTTGTGATAAAAACTATATACGGGATTAGTTGGGCTTAGATGCTCAGCTATGTCTGACTCTTTGCGACCCCATGGACTTTTGCCCACAAGGCTCCCTTGTCCATGAGATTTTCTAGGCAAGAATACTGGAGTGGGCTGCCATTTCCTTCTCCAAAAATATATATGACTTACATGCAAAATAAATATATTGTAATGAAAATTTCACAGAATTATAGTATTTGGGGTGGCAGGAGGGAGGGATTTGAGATCTAGTTCTCCTAATTTTGTAGGTGGAAAACAGACCCAGAGGGACTTAGTGAAAGTGAAAGTGTCAGTCACTCCGTCTGTGTCGACTCTTTGCGGCCCCATGGTCTATAGCCTGCCAGGCCCCTTTGTCCATGGAATTCCCCAGGCAACAATAATGGAGTGGGTAGCCATTCCCTTCTCCAGGGGGTCTTCCCGACTCAGGGATTGAATCCAGGTCCTCTGCATTGCAGGCAGACTCTTTACAGTCTGAGACACCATGGAAGCCCCCAGAGAGACTAAATCTCCCAACAAATCCCAGAGTTCTCTCTTATAAGTCCTATGTTCATCACACTTCCTTTTAGGACTTTGAACAAGCTACAGTCATGACTTTAAGAACCTGGACAAAACTCAAGCTAATAACACATGCTTTAACTAACACAGTCAGTTGTCCCTATAGTTGTTTGAGAAGCGGCAGGAACCATGGTTTTGTTTAGTGATTCAAGTCATGCTCTTTCCTAGGTGTGGTTGTCGGCAGGCTCCTGCGAGCTGCATTGTGTACCATCCGTAGATTCCCCACACTCCTCTGTACCCGCATACTGAGACAATGAGGTAAGAGGTGGAAACAGGAAGATAATGCATCAGATTCTCCTTCCTGCATGGGGAGATACGTGCGTTATTATTACAAAGACTCATAAAGCACAGTTAGGTTGAGGGAATCACTCCCTACAGGTCTGCTTGGAAAGCCATCTTTGTGTTTGGATATTTTGTTTAAGCGTGTTTTCTCTCTTCTCTTCTTTCTTCCACAAAGGCTCATCAAACACTATATGAAAAGCATTGTGCTAGGCACTGGCAAAACAAAAAGGAATAAAACCACATTATTTATCTTCAAGGGACTCTTAACTGGGGTTTGGGGAGGGAGCAAATAAACGATAATAATAGCATGAATATTAGAATGATAGAAAGCACATCCACACTAGAAATACACAAGTGAAGTGAAAGTCGCTCAGTCATGTCCAACTCTTCGTGACCCCATGGACTACGTGAGGTGAGGTGAGGTGAAGTCGCTCAGTCGTGTCCGACTCTTTGAGACCCCGTGGACTGTAACCTACTAGGCTTCTCCATCCATGGGATNTCCAACTCTTCGTGACCCCATGGACTACGTGAGGTGAGGTGAGGTGAAGTCGCTCAGTCGTGTCCGACTCTTTGAGACCCCGTGGACTGTAACCTACTAGGCTTCTCCATCCATGGGATTCTCCAGGCAAGAATTCTGGAGTGGATTGCCATTTCCTTCTCCAGGGGATCTTCCCGACCCAGGGATCGAACCCGGGTCTCTGGCATTGGAGGCAATCACTTTAACCTCTGAGCCACCAGTCCATGGAATTCTCCAGGCCAGAATGCATAGCTGTTCCCTTCTCCAGGGGATCTTCCCAACCCAAGGATTGAACCCAGATCTCCCGCATTGCAGCCGAATTCTTTACCGGCTGAGCCACATATCACATACATACATATATTATATATCTAAAAGATACATAAGAGAGGCGTCTAGTCCAGAAAAAAGGATCAGGATAAGTTTCTTGGGAGTCTCAACACCTGAGCTGGATAAGTCTCCCAGGATTCTTAGGATCCTTATCTCCATAAAGAAAGGCAAAGAGCCATCCTAGATAATCGGGCCATCGGAGCTCACATGAACCATGAAAATGGCTTTGATGTTGTCGGCTGTGTGTCGTGGATGTGGTTGTTGTCCAGTTGCTAAGTCATGTCCAACTCTTTAGTGACCCCATGGACTGCAGCCCACCAGGTTCCTCTGTCCACAGAATTTTCTAGGCAAGAATACTGGAAGTGGGTTGCTGTTTCCTTCTCCAGGAGATCTTCTTGACCCAGGAATCAAACACCCACCTCACTGACAGGTCAGTTTACCACTGAGCCACCAGGGAAGCTGATGTGTCATGGATTATTCATAGGTAAACTCATGGCTCTTCCAGGGAAGCCAACACTTAAAGAGTGATGGCAGTCCTTAAATGTGTTGATGTTTTCCATCAGTTAATCTCATGAAACTCAGCTATTCTGCAATATAAATTCCAAAATCCAAATGGCTTAACACAATAAACGTTTATTTCCCCATCACACCAAGTCCAAGGCAGGACAAATGAAATTTCTCCATCTTTTAACTATACCATATGTGTGTTCATCTCCCCAGATTGCAGCAGCTGGAGAAAGCTGCTGAAGATTTGCCTGGAATACCTGTAGATAGCTGTGGTGGAAGAAGTGACATCAGCTGCTGCCATTGAGCAGAACTCGGTCATGTGTCCGCAGCCCAGTTACAATGGAAGTTGGGAAATATGTTCTCCCCATGCACTGGCAATAGAGGAAATCAGCTGGCAAACTCAGATGAATATTTCTGCCACAAACAGAGTAGTAGAATGCACCTTTCTCCTTAGGTGTGATCCTGAGATTTTATTTAGGATGCAGTTTTCAAAAACAACTCACAGCTATGTGCTGCTCCAAAGGTCATACAAATTAACAGCTTCTTGATGTGGACTCTATCTTAAGTAAATGAAATGCAACTGTGAATGAATAAAAGTGGCCAAAAAGAAAAAAAACAACAACAACTAAGAATTGATGTTTTTCAGAATCAGTGAACTGTGGTCAGTACAGTTTGGCAGAAAACACTTTCCTTTGTTCTGTCAATAGCCATAGCCCCTGACATGTGGGTTTTCTAGAAAATCTCTTGGAATGGTAGCTTATTTGAAGTCATTCAGATGATTGAGCCAAATATTTTATCCTTGAGCAGTCTAGACGTTAGAGTTTCTGGATATCAGGTTTGAGGATCAGAAAGGGAAAGATTCTGTCTGGATAATTTGGCCTATTTACTTAATGAATCAAATGTTTTTGATTCACAATTAGGTACAAATGATGAGTTTGGTAATATACGGGAAAGAGAACTGAGGAAAGCTCTGTCCCTGTCTGCAAGGACATATCATTTCCATGACTATATGAAGAAACTGAGATAAGTCCTGATAAATAGCAATGTAAGTACTACAACCAAAGTAAGTAGTAGCAGTGGAGAGAATTGCAGAAGAAAGGATAATACTAATACACTAGCACTGTAGGAATTTTAGGAAGATTTGGAAATAAATATGGTAGCATGGGAGCTGAATGTGAAGAGTGAAGGAAGCTTTCAATGGATAAAAAACATTCCAGGATGGAAGAATAATGTGAGCACAGATGGCTTTGTGAATTTTAAAAGGATGTTGTGAAGGATTTAATAGCTTCACAATAATAGTGTGGCTGGAACAATGTATGTATAAAGGATACAGGCTCTTTGAAGGAAGAGAATATTTGAATCTTCATCTTACAGATGAAAGACCAAGCCCAGGTGCTGTGGGTACCAGGCCAAGGCTCTCTCCATCTTAACCTGTGCACACTGATAAACTGAGGCTGTCCAGGAAGGGAAAGATTAAGGGCAGGAGGAGAAGGGGGTGACAGAGGATGAGTTGGTTGGATGGCATCACCAACTCAATGGACATGAGTTTGAGCAAACTCCGGGAGATAGTGAAGGACAGGGATGCCTGGTGTGCTGCAGTCGATGGGGTCATAAAGAGTTAGGTGTGACTTCCCAACTGAACGATGACAGCAACAAGGAATGGCAAGGCTCAGTTGCATAGGGCTGGCTATTTTTCTTTTTCTGGGACTGTGGCTGAAAAAGACTTGTCAAGACTAGGTAGCAAAATATACTGGGAAGAATGGAATGATAAATGATTTTTTAATTAGCTGTCATCAGATTTTATTGTAGAAATAGCCTACTTTAGGTCATTACCTTGAGATAAAGCATTAGATAGGGTAGCTTACTTGGAAAAGTAATCCTCTGTGTCTATTTCTTTCTGTATAAATGGAGTTAATGACAGTATCTACTTCACAGATCATTAGGGCAACAACTGAGAGTATTCATTCATTTCAAGCACTTTTCACAGTGCCAGGCACATGATAAAAGTGATATGAATGTTAGATATTATTATTGTCCTTGTTATTGTTATTGTGGTGTTTCTAGAAGCTGGAAGAGGAATGAGGAGAAAATAACACCACCAACAAAAGTATGAACTCTGAGTGAGAGATAAACAGAAATTTATGAGAGGAGAGAGCAGAGGTTGTGAGAGAGAGGAGAGGACTATATTTTTAGTAAAGAACATTGCTAGATGTGGTTGAGATACTTTGAATAATAAAAATCTATTAATTTTAACTTATTGGTTTCTCATTGTTACTTTCCAAGTGGAAACTAGAAACCACATCAAATGTAACTAAGGGCAAATGTAGTCCAGGAAATTTGCAGGGTCAAGGAGTTAAGAATTTCACTCATGGTAACATGGGGATGGTGGACCATCAAGGGATTCTGCTGGAAATCAAGGGGTAACATGACCCTAACTGGCTTCTGCCTTCCCACACCCAGAAAACCAGAGCTTCTATTTGGCAGTTGACCTGTTAGATTCCTCAACAGTGAACTAGGACTAACTGTGGACTCTAGGACTAATGTAAAAGCTTGACTGGTTAATAATACTTAGAGTTTTATTTCCCTATAGATTTTATATAGATATTTTCTACTTTTACTATGTGATTCAATAAAACAGAACCAACTATATTAATATCTGTTTCAGTTTAAATTTGATGGTATGTTGTTGGTTTGAAATAGTGCTCCTTGCTCGGTTAGAAGTGGATTCACAAGTGCTTTAAAAAGAGCTTTGGGATTTTGAGATGATGGTTATATGTCAAGTTTTTTTATTAGGTGGGGAAACTTGGGGGGAAGTACATTGGACTGGAAGTCAGGAGATCTTGAACAAATTCCATCCAGTTGAATTATAATTTCCTCTCCTCTAAAATAAAGTGAATGCTTATTTTGCAGAGTCATTGGAATAATAAAATATGTCTGCATGACTAGTATAGTGTTAGTAACATAACTGCATCCCCAAAAAATGGTGTATGCATCCTTTCAACAAAAGTTTATTGGCTACTTATTGTGTGCCAAGTACTATAATTAAAGATGGGGGCAAAGCAATGAAGAAGGTTCTCCCTGTGCTTAGGAAGCTCAGTTCTAATGGGGAGTTAGAAAAAACACACACACATAAATAAAATAGGTAGAACCTTTAATAAAACCAGTAAGAGGCTGAACAAAGGATGATATGTTTTAGATAAGCTTGATGATTTTACCACTTGCTTATCAAGAGCTCACTATTTCTGAAAGACATAGATTTAACAGGCTATTATTCTTTAGAGTAAAGTGGATCATAGTATGTATTTGTTTTTACCTTTCCTTTCAAGTCTAACATGTCACCTGTTTGACTTTGGATGATCTCTGTGGGGTCAAGCATTTTTAATAACTCAGTTGCAATGACTTAGTTTTATCGCTGGTTATGAACTCATAACTTATATCACTCTGCCACCTACTCTGTCCAAATTTGATTAACTATTTTAGCTTGGAAAGGTAGAGAATTAAAAGTTGGGGAAACAAGGGATCTGGTTGCAGATTGTTATGAATCATGTGTCAAAGGAAATGTCTGCTTTGTTATTTACAGCCTTTCAAATACTGAAAGTTGGCAAATGTCTAATCTATGCGTTTATTATAATTTTTTTAGTGGAACAATAAACCATTGGTGACTTGAGTCACTTAAATAACCTTTTTACTATCGAAAATGTTCTCTTTTCGCTATGTGGTGGGATTGCTTAATTTTTAGAACTATTTTTAGCTCAGTCATAATTTATACAGAAAACATTAAGTGAAACATGTAGCTCTCTCCTTAAACTGTTATTTGAAGGGGAAAATAAAAAGCACGCCTGAGGGACTTTTGGGGTTACTCACCCCGATTTTATCTGAGAACTTGTTGTAGGAAGTTATAAAAGAGAAAAGACGATACAGATTTCTGATTCTGATATAAGCATCTGGGCCAGCTATTTCTAAAACCTTCACCCATCTCGATTGATTTTCAGCTCAGGCTTGCCTCATACATTATTGGATTTGAAAGAGACCTGAGAAGGATGATTGCTGAAACTAACAAATGGCTTGGTTAAACCTTAAAAGCTTACAAAATATACCCATTCCTGGGTTCTATCCCAGTCGTGTGCATGAGTGATTAGTTGCTCAGTCATGTCTAACTCTTTGCAACCCTTTGGACTGTAGCCCACCAGGCTGCTCTTGGCCATGGGACTCGGCAGGCAACAACACTGGAGTGGGTTGCCATTTCCTCCTCCAGGGGAGCTCCCCAGCCCAGGGATCTAAACTGTATCGCCTGTGTCTGTTGCATTGCACACAGATTCTTTACCCACTGAGTCATCAGGGAAGCTCTATCCCAGTGACACTAAGTCAAATCCTGGCTAGGTAGAGCCAAGGAATCTATGTGTTTATCGAGTTCTGGTAATGATGAGCAGTTAAATTTGGAAATACTTTTGAAATGCAGTTGAGGACACAGAGGACTACTATTGTAAAGGAAATGTAAAATATAAAAGGTAAAGGAGGGAGTCATTCATTTATTCTTTTTTTAAAAAAATGGGCCAAAGAACTAAATAGACATTTCTCCAAAGAAGGCATACGGATGGTAACAAACACATGAAAAGATGCTCAACGTCACTCATTATCAGAGAAATGCAAATCAAGACCACAATGAGATACCACTTCACACCAGTCAGAATGGCTGCGATCCAAAAGTCTGCAAGCAATAAATGCTGGAGAGGGTGTGGAGAAAAAGGAACCCTCTTACACTGTTGGTGGGAATGCAAACTAGTACAGCCACTATGGAGAACAGTGTGGAGATTCCTTAAGAAATTGCAAATAGAACTGCCTTATGACCCAGCAATCCCACTGCTGGGCATACACACCGAGGAAACCAGAATAGAAAGAGACACATGTACCCCAATGTTCATCGCAGCACTGTTTATAATAGCCAGGACATGGAAACAACCTAGATGTCCATCAGCGGATGAATGGATAAGAAAGCTGTGGTATATATACACAATGGAGTATTACTCAGCCATTAAAAAGAATACATTTGAATCAGTTCTAATAAGATGGATGAAACTGGAACCACACAATTGCACTCATCTCACATGCTAGTAAAGTAATGCTCAAAATTCTCCAAGCCAGGCTTCAGTAACTGACATAGGCAATGAGAAAAGAAGTTTAAAAAAAAAAAATGACTCCTAGATAAGGAACATGAAAATCAAATTTGGAAAAATAGAGAAAAAGGGAAAAAAAACTTTTTTAGACAAGGAAATTTTTTACTTTCATTTAAAAAAAAATCAATTTTGCCTCAACCATTTCTTTATTTTTTAAATTATTTTTAATAAAAAAAATAATTAAAGGGAAATATCAATAACCTTGGATATGCAGATGACATATGAGAAAAGAAGTTTAAAAAAAAAAAATGACTCCTAGATAAGGAACATGAAAATCAAATTTGGAAAAATAGAGAAAAAGGGAAAAAAAACTTTTTTAGACAAGGAAATTTTTTACTTTCATTTAAAAAAAAATCAATTTTGCCTCAACCATTTCTTTATTTTTTAAATTATTTTTAATAAAAAAAATAATTAAAGGGAAATATCAATAACCTTGGATATGCAGATGACATCACCCTTATGGCAAAAAGTGAAGAAGAACAAAAGAGCCTCTTGATGAAAGTGAAAGAGAAGAGTGAAAAAGTTGGCTTAAAGCTCAACATTCAGAAAATAAAGATCATGGCGTCTGGTCCCATCACTTCATGGGAAATAGATGGGGAAACAGTGGAAACAGTGGCTGACTTTATTTTTCTGGGCTCCAAAATCACTGCAGATGGTGACTGCAGCCATGAAATTAAAAGATGCTTACTCCTCGGAAGGAAAGTTATGACCAACCTAGACAGCATATTAAAAAGCAGAGACATTACTTTGCCAACAAAGGTCCGTCTAGTCAAGGCTTTGGTTTTTCCAGTGGTCATGTATGGATGTGAGAATTGGACTATAAAGAAAGTTGAGCACCAAAGAATTGATGCTTTTGAAGTGTGGTGTTGGAGAAGACTCTTGAGAGTCCCTTGGACTGCAAGGAGATCCAACCAGTCCATCCTAAAGAAGATCAGTCCTGGGTGTTCAATGGAAGGACTGATGCTGAAGCTGAAACTCCAATCCTTTGGCCACCTGATGTGAAGAGCTGACTCACTGGAAAAGACCCTGATGCTGGGAAAGACTGAGGGCAGAAGGAGAAGGGGACGACAGAGGATGAGATGGTTGGATGGCATCACCGATTCAAAGAACATGGGTTTGGGTGAACACTGGGAGTTGGAGATGCACAGGGAAACCTGGTGCTGTGGTTTTGGGGTCGCAAAGAGTTGGACACAACTGAGCAACTCAACTGAACTGAGCATGATAATCTGATATACATGCACATAGTGAAATGATTTTTACTAAAGTTAATTAACATATTTCCTCACAGTTACCTTTTCTTTGGGGTATTAATGATGGAACACCTGAAATCTACTCTCTAAGCAAAATTCCAGCACTTAATACGTTATTATTAACTTTTGGGGGTGGGGCCATATCGCACGGCACGTGAGATCTTAGTTCCCTGACTAGGGATCCAACCTGTGCCCCTTGCATTGGAACCTTGGGGTTTAACCACTGGACCACCAAGGAAGTTACCAATTATTAACTTTTGGGTTATGTATCAAAAGCTCAGGCAACCAAAGCAAACATAAACAAGTGAGACTATATCAAACTAAAAAGCTTCTGCCCAGCAAAGGAAACCATCAATAAAATGAAAAGAAAACATACAGAATGGGAGAAAATATTTGCAAACCACATATCTGAAAGGGGTTAATATTTTAAATATGTAAGAAACTCATGTGACTCAATAACCAAAAAACCAAACAAGATTTAAAAATTGGCAAAACATCTATATAGACATTTTACCAAAGAAGACATACAGTCAACAGGTATATGAAAAGTTGCTCAACATCACTAATCATCAGAGAAATGCAAATCAAAACCCCAATGAGCTATTATCTCACAATTTGATAGCTATATGAAAAAAAAATAAAAGATAAGTGTCATCAATAATGTGAGGAACTAGAACACTGTGTTCTGTTGGGAAGGCTGTAAATTGGTATAGCCATTCTTCAAAACAGTACAGAGGTTCTTCAAAAGCTGAAACTAGAACTATCACGTGATCCAGCCATCTGTCTTCTCAGTCTACCTAAAGAAAATGAAATCAGTTCCTCCAAGAGGTATCTGCCCTCCCATGTTCATTGCCACCATCACTTCTTGACGAACACATATAACTTAGTCTAAAGTATGCTAGTTATACTAATCACATGCACTTGATATAGTAGTAGTAGTGTTAGTCGCTCAGTCGTGTCCGACTCTTTTGAGACCGCACGCACTGTAGTCTGCCAAGGTCCTCTGTCCATGGGATTCTGGACAAGAATACTGGAACAGGTAGCCACTGCTTTCTCCAGGGGATCTTCCCAAATCAGGAATCAAACCCGGGCCCTCCTGCATTGCAGGTATATTCTTTATCAACTGAGCCACCAGGGATTCATAAAAACATTAAAAATTTTCCTAATATTTCTCTGAATTTCAATGTAAGGATGAGCACTGGCTCTTACATCAGACAAACCTGAATTTGTACCTTGACCTTGCTTCTGATGGAATGGGGCCTCCAGCATTTTCAATTAGGGACAAAGTTACACATTTATGTATTAAGAGAAGCTAATTTGAACTGTGGTGTTGGAGAAGACTCTTGAGAGTCCCTTAAAAGTTATGATCAACCTGGATAGTATATTCAAAAGCAGAGATATTACTTTGCCGACTAAGGTCTGCCTAGTCAAGGCTATGGTTTTTCCTGTGGTCATGTATGGATGTGAAAGTTGGACTGTGAAGAAAGCTGAGCGCTGAAGAATCGATGCTTTTGAACTGTGGTGTTGAAGAAGACTCTTGAGAGTCCTTTGGACTGCAAGGAGATCCAACCAGTCCATTCTGAAGGAGATCAACCCTGGGATTTCTTTGGAAGGAATGATGCTAAAGCTGAAACTCCAGTACTTTGGCCACCTCATGCGAAGAGTTGACTCAATGGAAAAGACTCTGATGCTGGGAGGGATTGGGGGCAGGAGGAGAAGGGGATGACAGAGGATGAGATGGCTTGATGGCATCACGGATTCGATGGATGTGAGTCTGAGTGAACTCCGGGAGTTGGTGATGGATAGGGAAGCCTGGCGTGCTGCGATTCATGGGGTCGCAAAGAGTTGGACACGACTGAGCGACTGAACTGAACTGAACTGAACTGAACTGAATGCTTCAGCTCACACACTTGTCTGTCCTTCTGGCTCACCTAGTTTACTTTGAATAGTGACCCAACCCACAGCTCCTTCTGTACAGTAACATATACATAACAAAATAAGTATAGAGCTTATGCCTTTCTCAAAAGATACTATCTGTGACATCTGAAGGGTAAATCCTACCTATGATTCTACAGACTCCCTGTTTCTTCAGAAACTATTTCTCTCTGTCATCACCTTCTTCATCAACTACTTCTCAGAGCAAATCAAGAGAAATTAGTGGGACAAGGCTGTTTGAGATAGTCAGAACTGTACTCCCCAATTCCTTTGATGACTCCAATATTCTATTCAGTCAGTTCAGTTCAGTTGTTCACGTGTGTCCAACTCTTTGCAATCCCATGGACTGTAACATGCCAGGCTTCCCTGTGCATCATCAACTCCCAGAGCTTGCTCAAATTCATGTCCATTAAGTTGGTGATGGGATCCTCTTTCCCTGTGTCATCCCATTCTCCTCTTGCCTTCAATTTTCCCAACATCAGGGTCTTTTCAAATGAGTCAGTTCTTCACATCAGATGGCCAAAGTATTGGAGTTTCAGCTTCAGCATCAGTCCTTTCAATGAATATTCAGGACTTATTTCCTTTAGGATGTACCGGTTTGATCTCTTTACAGTCCAAGGGACTCTTAAGAGTCTTCAACACCACAGTTCAAAAGGATCAAGTCTTTGGCACTTGATCCTATTTTCTTTATAGTCCAACTCTCACATTTATACATGACTACTGGAAACACCATAGCTTTGACTAGATGGACCTTTGTCAGCAAAGTGATGTCTCTGCTTTTTAATATGTTGTCTAGGTTGGTCATACCTTTTCTTCCAAGGAGCAAGCATATTTCAATTTTGTGACTGTAGTCACCAGCTGCAGTGATTTTGGAGGCCAAGAAAATAAAGTGTGTCACTGCTTCCATTGTTTCCCCATCTTTTTGCAATGAAGTGATGAGACCAGATGCCATGATCTTAGTTTTTTGAATTCTTAGTTTTAAGCCATCTTTTTCATTCTCCTCTTTCACTTTTATCAAGAGCCACTATAGTTCTTCTTTGCTTTCTGCCACAAAGGTGGTGTCATCTGTGTGTCTGAGGTTATTGATATTGCTCCTGGCAATCTTGATTCCAACTTGTGCTTCATCATTTCAGCCGGGCATTTCATATGATGCACTCTGTATGTAAGTTAAACAAGCAGGGTGACAATGTACAGCCTTGGTTTGGAACCAGTCTGCTGTTGCATGTCTGGTTCTAGCTGTTGCTTTTTGACTGGCATATAGATTTCTCAAGAGGCAGGTAAGGTGGTCTGGTAACCCATCTCTTGAATAATTTTTCACAGTTTGTTGTGATAAACACACTCAAAGATTTTGACGTAGTTAATAAGCCAGAAGTAGATGTTTTTCTGGCACTCTCTTGCTTTTTCAATGATCCAGTGGATGTTGTCACTTTGATCTCGGGTTCTTCTCCCTTTCCTAAATCTATCTTGAACATCTGGAAGTTCACAGTTCACATACTGGCTTGAAGCCTGGCTTGGAGAATTTTAAGCATTACTTCGCTAGTGTGTGAGATGAGTGCAATTGTGCAGTAGTTTGAACATTCTTTGGCATTGCCTTTCTTTGAGATTGGAATGAAAATTGACCCTTTCCAGTCATGCGGCAGCTGCTGAGTTTTCCAAACTTGCTTGCATATTTAGTGTGGCACTTTCACAGCATCATCTTTCAAGTTTTGAAATAACTCAACTGGAATTCCATCATGTCCACTAGCCTTGTTTGTAGTGATGCTTCTTAAGGCCCACGTGATTTCTCATACCAGAATGTCTGGCTCTAGGTGAGTGATCACACCATCATGTTTATCTGGGTCGTGAAGATTTATTATTATTATTATTATTCTGTGTTTTTGCTACCTCTTCTTAATATCTTCTGCTTCTGTTAAATCCATACCATTTCTGTCCTTTATTGTGCCCATTTTTGCATGAAGTGTTTCTTGGGTATCTCTAACTTTCTTGAGGAGATTTCTAGTCTTTCCCATTCTATTGTTTTCCTCTATTTATTTGCAGAGAAATAAAGGCAAAAATAAGGAAGAAATCTTTATAATAATAGCAAATATAAAGAGAAATAAAGGTAAAGATAAAGAAGAAAAAAATAAAGAAGAGAAGCTAAAGAGAAAAGAGAAAAGGGAAGATATTCCCCTTTTGAATGCAGAGTTCCAGAGAATAGCAAGGAGAGATAAGAAAGCCTTCCTCAATGATCAGTGCAAAGAAATAGATGAAAGCAATAGAATGGCAAAGGTTCTATTAGGCTGATGCAAAAGTAATTGTGGTTTCAGACCCTGATATTTAAATCTAGGCTCAAACATATCTTTATTAATCAAAATAGAAAACATCAGAATTAACACATTTTTGCCAACAAGACGTAAGTTTGCTAACTCCTTTGTCATAAAAATCCATGCTTCCGAATTTGATGAACTCTTGGAAAGCATTTTCCTCATTCTGTTGATTGTGTAAGCATTCTCCCTGTAAAAAGCTGAGATGCTGAAATGGTAATCAGTTGGCAAGAGGTCAGGTGAATACAGCAGATCAGGCAAAACTTCATAGCCCAATTCATTCAATTTTTCAAAGTGTTGGTTGTGTGGCATGTGGTCAGGTACTGTCGTCGGGCAGAATTAGGCCCTTTCTTTTCACTAATGCCAGTTGCAGATGTACTTTTCGGCACATCTCACTGATTTGCAGAGTATATTCCTCAGATGTTATGGTTTCACCAGGATTCAAAAAGCTTTAGTGGATCAGACTGGCAGGAGATTACCAAACAGATCATGACTCCACCCCTGCTGTTTGTTGTTTTTTTTTTTTTTTTTTTGTGCAAGTCTGGTTTTGGGAAGTGCTTTGGAGCTTCTTCTCCATTCTCACAGAGCTAGGCATCATGCTGTCATCTAAAAGTCACTTTTCCTTTTATGTCCCAATCCAGTCAAGAAATGGTTGTTAAGTTTTGCTGCATAGAATAAGAGAAAACAACACTTGAAAATGATGATTTTTTTTTTTTTCTGATTTGTAGTCAGTTCATGAGGCACCTCTTTTTGAGCTTTTTCACCTTTCAAATTTGCTTAAAATGCCAAACAACTGTAGAATCATCAAAGTTGAGTCCTTGGGCAACTTCTCGTGTAGTTGTAAGAGGATCAGCCTCAATGAACCTCTCAGTTGGTCGTTGTTACCTTCTGAGGGCCGGCCACTAAGCTCCTCATCTTCAAGTCTTTCGTCTCCTTTGCAGAACTTCTTGAACCACCACTGCACTGTATGTTCATTAGCAGTTCCTGGGCCAAATGTGGTGCTGATGTTGCAAGTTGTCTGCATTGTTTTACGATCCGTTTGGAACTTGAATAAGAAAATTACTCAAATTTGCTTTTTGTCTAATATCATTTTCACAGTCTAAAGTACATATAAAATAAACAGCAAGTAATAATTCATAAATAACATAAAGCAAGAAAAGCACATTAAAATAAAAATACATAAAAAAATAACCACATTTATTTAACAAGCAATTTCTGTGTATGCATGCTAGGTCACTTCAGTCATGTCTGACTCTGCGACCCTATGAGCTGTAGCCCGCCAGGCTCCTGTTTCCAAGGGTTTCTCCAAGCAAGAAGACTGGAGTAAGTTGCCATGCCCTCTTTCAGGGGATCTTCCCAACCCAGGGATCAAATTCAAGTTTCTTAAGTCTCCAGGATTGGCAGGCAGGTTCTTTGCCACTCAACCACCTGGGAAGCCCATGTATTACAGTATCAAATGGCAACGTTCAACAATGCAAAACCGATGTCACTTTTGCACCAATCTAATATGTGTGAATCTACTTCACAGTTTCTGCAGATCTTGGTAGCAGTTACTCCAAATTCTTATCATTCACTCTTTGGTTCTGAAAGTGTGTCAATGTTTAGTGGCCAACTGAAAGCAAATATCATAAAACTATTTTTTAAAACCACTTTCTTTGATGGCATATTTTTTTTCTTTTTGAGTGACAGGAGCATGTTCTATGACACACACTTGACAAGATATGATGTCTGAAGTTAACTTCCCTTCTCACCTCCCACATTACTGTTGTCACCTTTATCTTCCCAGATCTATTTCTGATGAGCAGATTGATATATACAACCCACTGCTTAATTTATTATGATTGGTTATCAATTGTCTTGACTGACATCCAAGGCTCTTTCATCATCTCTTGCTTTAACTACATGGTTATCCTGCTAACCTAGGAAAGACTAATTATAACTTTCAAACAAAAATATTTCTGTACACAAAAGATAATGAGTCCCATTGTTCACTGTCTCTCATGCTGTTTTATATTCACCATCTCTTAGTAGAAAGCTCATCACTGTATATCTTTGAATGTTACAGCATAACCCAAGGGTGTAGCTATATCTTTGCTTTTTCAAAACTGCAGGTGGTAAGAACTATACTGATAAGACTATTATTAAGGGGAATTAGCAAATTGCTTGTACAAATTTGGCTGTACCTGGTTCATGAGGTGGTACCCGTTATTTTTTTTTAGAGAACTGAAGTCAATCAATTGAATAAAATGTTTCTACCTTTTTTTTTTGTGGTAATATAATAATGTTTTTTAAATTGTTATTTTCATCATTTTTAATTTTCTCAATTAATCCTGTGATATATTTTTAAAAGGCATTACTGCAGGTAAAAAAAAAAAAAAAAAAAGACATCTCAAAGTAGAGAGGGTGCACTGCTTTCTTCCTACAGATAATCCTATAGCAGACTGAAGTCCTTTCAGATTTCAATCTGTTAATAGATGCCTCATTCCTGTCAACATGACAGTATCATATTTTAAATAAAATATACAATTGTTTCCTTGGAATTTTCTTTCTTATATTTGTCTCCCCCATTGCCTAGTCATAAAATTCCCTGAATCAACTGATAATTCTTGGCTAATTACCTTAAGGATATAATTTATCAACTGTAAAAGCAAATTTGTGTTTTGAATGCTTTGCTCTCAGGAAAATGATTAATTTATTAACTAAGATACGTTCACCACATGTAACTTAGACCCAGCTTAGCAAAGAGATAAACTAAAAAGAGAAGTCTATATTCCTTTTTCACTAGGAAATCCAAGCTCATATGATCCTGCTTTTCAAAAGCATCAAGGTTCAAGATCCTTGTATCTATTGCATGTCACCCTTTCTTTATGATTTCTGAGACAGATGACCAACACAACTGTCAAAGGAGGACACGTAAAAGAGGAGAAATCGGAGATTTACTTTAAGGCAAAACAAAGAGGTTGAACACATAACTTTTTCTCATATTTCACTGGCACACACAAAAAAATGAGTATGCCTGATCAAATTTTGGAGGTACAGAATATTGTCAGTAACCAAATATTTCAGGGGGAAAAGCCATCATTTTCAGGAAAACGTCTTGATAAGGGGCTTGAGGTAGAAGGTAATTGGTCTGTGAAGGTTGCGTAGCAGGAAAAAAGGCTCAAAGAAATAATTATATCAGTGGGTATCACCATAAAAAAGGGATTTGGGACTGGGAAGAATAGGAAGGCTGAATGGGAATCACTGAGCCACATGCAAGATAAAAAGAATTATTTTAACATAGGAATATCAAATGTTCAACATCAGATAGCTTGTTTCACTGTCACAATGCATTGCTTTTAACTCCACACCACATTTGGTTTGACACTGTAGATAAGGCAAGAGCTGCCCAATGCAGGAGTGGAGATGAATGCAGAAAAGAGCTAGAAATGACTGAAAAAACAGGACAGTGTGAGGAGTTTGTACAATTTTTAGGAAAGACTTTAGGCTTTTCCATAGAAAAGGGCATGAAGTAGGAATTCAAGTCTATCTTCACCTAACCCTTACCAGGTGGATAAACCCAGCTAATACATGATTTATACAGTTTTAAGAGACTTCCAGAGTCGAGAAGAGGAACAGAGTAAATGTGCTGGCAAGCAGTATAAGTGGAGATGAGAAAGGAGTTACGTCATTCTAACTCATGAGAAATCAACTGGGAATATTACAATTTATACTGATTTCAGCAGCCCAGTGAAACTAGCAGATTATATAATAGAAAACAGAGTTTCAGAGCTGTTAAGTGAATTAAGGAAGATTTCAAAATCATAGCTAAAAGCAGGGTTCCAGGCCTTGTGGCATGTAAGTATCCTTTCCACAGTATATCAGATCCTAACGTCCTCCTTCAGGAAAAGTTACGACCAACCTAGACAGAATATTAAAAAGCAGAGACACTACTTTACCAACAAAGGTCCGTCTAGTCAAGGCTATGGTTTTTCCAGTGCTCACATATGGATGTGAGAGTTGAACTATAGAAAAAGCTGAACACTGAAGAATTGATGCTTTTGAATTGTGGTGTTGGAACAGATTCTTGAGAGTCTCTTGGACTGCAAGGATATACAACCAGTCCATCCTAAAGGAAATCAGTCCTGAATATTCATTGAAAGGACTGATGCTGAAGCTGAAACTCCGATACTTTGGCCACCCGATGAGAACTGACTCATTTGAAAAGACCCTGATGCTGGGAAAGACTGAAGACGGGAGGAGAAGGGGATGACAAGAGGATGAGATGATTGGATGGTATCACTGACTCAATGGACGTGAGTAAACTCCAGGAGTTGGTGATGGACAGGGAGGCCTGGCATGCTGCAGTCCATGGGGCCGCAAAGCGTTAGACACAACTGAGTGACTGAACTGAACTGACTGAAAGTCCTGCTAGTTGTATGGATTTCTTAACCAAACTTAATTGTCTGTCCTTACATTTTCTATGCTCAAAATTGCCTGTTTTCAAAGTAGCTAATCAATAACCATCAGCTCAGTTCAGTCACTCAATTGTTTCTAATTCTTTGCAACCCCATGGACTGCAGCATGTCAGGCTTTCCTATCTATATAGTATAGTTAATAACTATACTAATAACTTTATATTTAATAAAATATATAAATTATCCACATATTCTAAATATAATGTACATATATACACTCTCTCCTTCAGATAATCATTCATTCAATCATTCTTTAATTCAATCTATCACAAAATATATTATGTTGAATACCAATTTTATGTCCAAACACTGTTCTAGCTGCCAGAAAGAAAAAAAAAAAAGAGTGAAAAAAACCATACTCTTCAAGGATAGTACAATTATTTCAGTAACATCAAGCTATAAAGCCACTTTTCAGATACAATATTTATTTGTTGAAACCTTATCAATACTACAGGTATAGTATCTAACTTTTATTTAATACTTAATGGGTGTCAAGGACTATCTTCAGTTGCTTTAATTCCTTAATTTGCTCTTAACGCTAACCTTTGTATATTGGTGGTTTCCTCAGTTTTATAGATGAAAGCATTGAGAGATAGAAGATTGAAATAACTTGCTCAAGGTTACACAGCAAATTAAGTGACAGAGACAGGAATAAAATTCAAAGAAAGCACATGCTTATAATCACTATATGTGACCTCTATCTACCTCCCTTGCAGAGATAAGAAATAGGAAAACATGAGAATACTTCCCAATAGAACCTTCCTTAATGCATGTAAAATGATATCTGACTTTCCTCTTACAAATATAATTTTTATTTCTGAATGTATACATATTTAATACCCACTATCTATACATATGTGTTTTTATAAAACAAAATCATTAATAAAACAGAATGTGAGGCAAAGTGATCATTTATTATTTGCAGAAATAAGCAGAAGTGATGACACAAAAAGAAAGGAAAACACTCCTCTCTATTGCCAGTGAGTGCATTACTGCCTGCTTTACTGCAAAACAAGGAGCCAGAGAACACTTGACTAGATAAGGCTGAAAGCACACATATTTCCACTCTTTTTACAATGAAATATTCAGAAGTGAGATGAACTAAGTGACCACAAAAGGGGGTTGTGGACGTAAAACAGGAAGATGGATTCTGTCGGAGCATTTCAAAGAACTGGGAAAGGACCTCACCTCTAGGCCTGCCAGTGGCAATGAAACTGGAAGTCAGAGTTCCAGTAATCAATTTCAGTACAGCTCCACACCAAAGAGCAATCAAAATTATATTTTTCTGTAGTTTGGATTGCCAGAGAAAAAGAAATTATATGAATGTGTCATTAATGTCCTCCACGTGCACCTGGTAATTCATGGTCCAGATGATAAATCTGGCAAGATCAAAAATAAAACTGTTGAACTAAAGGTGATTTGTTTCACCTAGATTGGGGATAGAGGTATACTGTTTCAACAACGCACATAAATTTAGTTATGATCTCCCTATTTGGAATGAACGAGTATTTTTTAAGAAATTACCTTGCAGGGGAAAGTTTCCAAAAAAAAAGTTGTGAAACAATGGATGAATGAAATGAGGAAGATAGATCCTCTTCATCAGATACCAAAGAACTACAGGCATAATTTCCAGGACTAATTTCTAAAGACAAAAAGTAATTTTAATGTGTTTAGAGCATATACTTACTGTCATTGTTAGTTGACAAAATTAGAGTATGATGCGAATGTCTTTCTGTGTTGATTTTCTATGAAAAAGAACATCAGTTAAGCCCAACATGAACTTAGGCTTATGGGAATCCTGGTTATCAGAAGGTAAGAAATGTCCTCAAAATCCTCAATATCTCTTCGAGGTTTCCCCATTCATGTGTTGGCCAAAATTAAGTCAAAGACAAAACTGAGTCTAGATCCCATTTGTTTCTCTTAATTTCCTGTACTGGCTGTGTAAGAGTTGTGGATTAGCTGATTAAAATGTGCATACCACACAACAACTATTTAGTCCAAAACTTCAAAGAAGAGGTTTGTGTCTTCCTCACCTACTTTTTTCAGTCTGCTCTTGTTTTGCAGGACTTGTGGCCCCTCAAATCTGAAGCAAAACTGAGGGCAGAGTACATGTAATCCATCCTCTCTGGCTGTTCTCTCTCAGAAATAGTATTTTCAATTTATCTCCTCTGTCACAGATACTCTAATATGTTTTAATTAAGGGATAGACAAGAGTATACATAACTGCAGAGAATATACTACTAATAGTATCTATAATTTTCTCCATTAAATGTAACTTCCATCTTTCCATGTATAATTCCTGAATAAGCTTTTCACTATTAATGACTTTATTCTGGGGGGCTCCAAAGTCACTGCAGATGGTGACTACAGCCATGAAATTAAGAGACACTTGCTCCTTGGAAGAAAAGTTATGATCAACCAAGACAGCATATTAAAAAACAAAGACATTACTTTGCCAACAAAAGCCCATGTAGTCAAAGTTATAGTTTTTCCAGTAGTCATGTATGGATGTGAGAGTTGGACTATAAAGAAAGCTGAGTGCTGAAGAATTGATGCATTTTGAACTGTAATGTTGAAGAAGAATCTTAAGAGTCCCATGGATTGCAAGGAGATCCAACCAGTCCACCCTAAAGGAAATCAGTCCTGAATATGCATTGGAAGGACTGATGCTGAAGCTGACACTCCAATACTTTGGCCACCTAATGAAGAACTGACTCATTTGAGAAGACCCTAAAGCTGGGAAAGATTGATGGCAGGAGGAGAAGGGGATGACAAAGGATGAGATGGTTGGATTGCATCACCAACTCATTGGATTTGAGTAAACTCAGGAAGCTGGTGATGGACAGGGAGGCCTGGCATATTGTAGTCCATGGGGTCTCAAAGAGTAGGACACAACTGAGCGACTGAACTGAACTGAACAGAATTAACGACTGTCACCTCTCCCAGAGTCACAAAGGCAGATGTGTCCAGGCTGAGTAAAGAAATAGAAAGTCCTCTAATGTAAACATTTTAGACATTTCTTTTCTGCCTCTGTCTTTTGAAAAGATAGAAGCCAATCAATGTTGGTGGTCATGGATCAGGTAACAATTGACTGACTATTTAGTTTCAATTGGCCATAATGAACAAAAGTTATAAGAAAACTATTTCTCCTTTCCATGCTCTTTGACAATACATTAAAGTAAATCAAGCTTAGGTTTGAAAATCAAAATGAATCAAGAAAGACAACACATTTAAGGAGCTGTGAGAAAGCTATGGAATGAAATATAAGACCTAGCCTTAGGTATTTGTACTAATTCAAAGAGTAATCATTTTATAAATTCCACTCTGATTTAGGCTGCTTTCAAGGGTTAAAAAAAAGAAAAGTTAAATTAATTATCCATATTAGTTCTAACTTTGAATGATTCTAATGTTTCTTTACAGATTTGCTTGTGAATTGATTATATTAATTGGAAAATTGCTCAACTGTCAGATTTCTTCAACATGTTAAAATACAATCTAAATAAAAATAATTCACTACAGCTTAGAGTTTCACCATAAAACTTTAACATTATTCACAGTATGCTTCTTCATATGCCCCCCAAAGTGATATGAGATTTAAATAAAGAATAATAATTCTGGTAATCATGTACATAATTTATGATTATTTAAGTTCAGAAAAGGCAACAAAATTTCAGTCCACCCACCCTACCCCTTCATTGTAGGGCAGAAAGTACAGAATATTGGTTCACAGCATGGGGATATATTTTAAATTAGGTTTGTCATTTTAAAAATTGCTGAGACTAAGACCTCCATCTCTTCATAAGTGAAAAAACTTATCTTTAACTCTTTTGCGGGTTCTTAAATTAGAAAACATGTATAGAGTGGTACATATGAGATTCTCATTAAGTGTTTATCAATTAAATGATAAATCAACTATGAAACATACAAAAAATAAATATAACAAGTGAACAAAAGATCAAGTGTAAATGAGAGGAAATCAAATGCCCTCAAGCACAAGATATATTTTATCTTCATCATCTGAGCCCAAGAGAATACATGTACATGTGTTACGTGTGTCTGTGTGTGTAAATGTGTATTCTCCACAATATAAAACTATTGATCCACCAACATGTTTCTATATTTGGATACAGGCATGCTTTGGTTTGCTTATGGCAAAGCATTTTATATGTAAATGAATTACTTCTTCTGAAGCTGAATTCTTATCAAATGTATAATGCATACAAAACAGCTAGAATTCAGCCAATAATAGCATACGATCTCACAGGTCCGACCTTCATTAAGAACAATGCAGAACAACATTAAAATGTGTGAAGACTAATTTAAATTATGACTTTTTTGATGGAATAAGACTTTGTCATATTTATACAAACACAGATTTAATAACAGCAACAATATAACAGTCATTTCTAAATCATTCCAAAGATAACAGCAAGTACTACTTTTTTCAGTAGTACTTGCAACTTAGGAAGTTGAAGGTAGAAGAGGAGGGAGAACGATTTGGAAAACTGATAAACTTTCATTTTAGAATGATAATTTTTATAAGAGGTAAAATGAAAGTCCTAGCTTTTCTGCTTACGTTATTCGTAGGCCAAAAATAACTGCTTTCCAGCTTTCCAATTTGGAGTCCTATTTCTGTAGCCTGGTGTTAATATTAAAATGATCACCCATATTTTGATACAACAAGCAAAGGCACTTAAAACCAAATAACATATTTCAGGATTTAAATTGTAGCTGAGATTTATCATTAAGCACCTGCGACATGGGCCTTCTCATGTGGTACTAGTGGTAAAGAACCTGCCTGCCAATGTAGCAGACGTAAGAGAGGTGGGTTCAATCCCTAGGTATGGAAGATCCCCTGGAGGAGGGCATGGCAACACATCAGTGTTCTTGCCTGGAGAATTCCATGGACATGTGGCCTGGCAGGCTACAGTTCATAGGGTCACGCAGAGTCAGATATGACTGAAACAGCTTAGCACAAGGCACACCCATTACATGAATTGAAACACTGCTTTTTCATACCATTTCACCAAAATTTCTAGAAACTTCAAAGAACATTTAGAAGTATTATTGGAAGGAACTCTAATACTTTTTGAGCAGTTTGGGGATTCAAAGAGAAAGTATGGAAAACAACATTCAAATGAATTGGAATTAATTTGCTTCTGGAAGATTGCAGCTCATGCATTTTCTCAGGAAAAAAAAAATTGCAATATGCTATACTTCCAGCTGTGGTTTCTGTCTTTATAGTTGCTACTGAACAAATATATAAAGGACAGAGACACAACTATCAGTACATACACTTTACAAGAGTTTTCTGAGGCTTTTGGTCTGGTCTGTCTTCCTGGAAGAAGAATCTTCCCTGATTCAACTTTCCCAGAGTCCCTGCTGATAAGCAGGAGTAAGAATGTTAACTGTGAAAAATAGTAGCTGTCTTTCTGTACTGACTTCCCTGGTGGCTCAGAGGATAAAGAATCTGCCTGTAATGGAGGAAAGAGACCTGAGTTTGATCCCTGGGTTGGGAAGATCTCCTGGAGAAGGGGATGGCAATCTACTCGAGTATTCTTGCCTGGAGAATTCTATGGACAGAGGAAGCTGGTGGGCTATAGTCCATGAGGTCACAAGAGTCGGACACAACTGAGCAGCTAACTCTCCCAGTTTCACTTTCAGAACTATTCTACTGGAGCAAACAGAATATATTATTCTGGCCCTGGGATACCAGATTCAACTGTTTCTGTCCATACAACAAATATTGTTTGAGTGCAATAAACCAGGAACACCATTCTAGATGCTGAGGACTGAGCGATTAACACTGCAGCTTTCAAAGAGCTTCTACCTCAGCCATGAGAGAAACATGATGAAATGAAACTGACCCTGAAGGAGAAACACTTTATTTTTGTCACCTGCCCTGTTAAGTCTTCTAAAATTTGTATTCCATCTCCAGATCTCTGTTTGTCACACATTTGGTTTCAACTGGTTTGCATTGTGGTATCTTGTACCTACTGTAGCAACAAATTTCATAAGAACAAACTGAAAAGTTCTCTACTATTAAAAGTATCATAATACAAAGTTATATAAATATTCACACTTTTTGACTCTTTTATTCACTCTATCAATCTATGGACCACAAGAAAATACACTACTTATGTTTCTTACTAAAGTAAAAATATTCTTTTAATAGCCTGTGTTTAATTATTTGAAGAACTTGAGAATTAAGACAAATAAGAAATATTTGTTAGAAAGGATAATGGATATAATCAGCTCTTGGATTTAATAAATCTGTTATACAGAGGAAATTTTCTGAACTCACACATACATGTATATGTGTGAATATATAAAATTAAAGTGCAAATTTGATTATATGTTCAAAACATTAACTGTAGAACAAAACATTCTACATAGACAGTAGCTATGAGCTATTCTATGAGTAGAATTCTCATAGAAAATGACAAAGTCAAATTACATCATATAAAAAAATACTAAATTCCCTACTTTATACCAGGTCTCTGTGAGTTACTTTTAACTGTTCATAGTAACATATGAAAAAAGTCATCTTCCCCAAGGACCCAAACAAGCTAGCTGGGGAGACCAGATTTGCATGTGAAAAATGAACAGAAGAGGATTTAAATAACAGTTCAAGAACACAAATAATTTTTAAGAACGCAAAGACGGTGCCATAAAACACAATTAATTACTAAATTAATTATAGTAGGAAAGAGTTAGGTGTTTCACAATTTTCACAAGTTTTCCTGTTTAAAATTTCATACATCTTTTTCTTTGGGTATTATAGAAGAAAAACTATTGAAGAAAATCTCCAACATTATTTAAAATATAACCTCCACCTATCACTATTTTTGCCAGAGATCCATAGATTTGTGTATATTTCTTCCATACATGCTTATGTGCACACAGTCTTTTCATAGGTGTGTATGTAGCTTTTTCATATAGAAAGAGATAACTAACATTTATCTCCATTTTAAAATTATCATTTTAAGCTTAAATATTGACGAATATTGGTGAAATATTGATAAACATCCTAGGTGTTTAGTGTTGTCTGAGAGGACAGATAGGGTATCTTCCATGCTTTTGACTGCTGAAAGCAAAATGAAGAGACATCTTAAGCATAATGAGTAGCCTGTGATTTGAGGATAGGGTAAGGAAGAGGACTCAGAAACTCTTGTCTATCTTCTGGTGCAATATAGAAGCTATGCTGAAACAGTTGAGTTTTATATCTAGAAGACAGAAAAACATGGAAGCTGAAGTGAAATAGGAGGCCTGAAACAGTAATATGTTAGGATAAATAAGCACCTAAGGGAATTTTCTAAAAGAAAAAAGTCTATGGGTAGGAAAACTACTTAAGGAGTCATTTAAATAGAAATAGGATGTAATAATGAGAAAACTGGGCCTCCAGGTGGCTCAGTGGGTAAAGAACCTGCCTGCAATGAAAGAGAAGCAGGTTCATTCCCTGAGTCAGAAGATCCCCTGGAGAAGGGAATGGCTATTGACTCTAGTATTCTTTCCTGGAGAATCCCATGGACAGAGGAGCCTGGCAGGCTACCAACCATAGGGTCGCAAAGAGCTGGACATGACTGAGCGACTTATCATGTATGCACAAAAGAAAAATCTAATAGAGAGAGCAGAAGCATACAAGAAATAAATAAGATAAACAAACTATGCTAAAAACTATACTCATTATCAGATATCAACAAAAAGTATGTAAGAAAACTTCAACATTAACATGTAATAGAATGATAAAATAAATATACAAAGATATATATGTATTTATGATTTTTAAGTTGTATCACACTACACATTTATACACTTGATATAAGACATTATTTTCATCACAAATTTTGAAATTGAATTTATAGAAATCTTTCATCTAACATAAAATATTCCTATAAATAATAAGTTTAAAAAATCTCTCTGGGAACAAGAAGACAGTTGTTCATATAAAACAATATGTCCACAATTCAATGACCTTTTACATTTTGTGTTTTATGTCAACATAAAGAATTTGTTCTTTGTCTCAAAGACTTCCAATGTTATGCATGAGGTTAGTTCAATACGTTGATTTATTTGCTCTATCTATTCCCTGAATTGCAGAATTCCTTCTTTAAATGATATTTAACATTTCAGGGAAGATTAATATAGTCTGAATAATGATGGCACACATGTAACACTGCCCTTTACCCATCTTGTATAATTCACATTTATTTGTTTAAAATATGATAAGTCCCACATGGCTTCAAGCATCTGGCATACAGAAGGAGAATTCTGGGTACCAAAATATCAGATCTATTTTGGTGGAGTAATGAATACTCCTGCATATGTTGTCTTCCAAAAAAAAAAAAAAGGGCGGGGGGTTTGATAGTTTCTTCATGCAAAGTGCAAGAAAAGAAAAAAAAAAACTATGTTATTGTTAAACAGAAAAATCATGTGGATACATTAATGGATCCCACATAAAACAAGAATACTTAAATAATATGCAGTCATTTAATATAAAAATTCAAGATTAAAACATCACTAGATGGAAAATAAAGTGTTGTCTATATTTGGAAGCAGTTGACGACGGGTTTAAGAGTAAAGATGACTGAAGCTTGCCAATTCAAGTAAGCTGCATGTCCACACAGAGGAAAATATAGGATGCAAGATTATCTAATGAGATGCTATAGAGAAAAATATGAGTAAATAAAGCATCAAAATTTTTAAAACCAAACTCATTAGGGCGGGCTTTCCTGGTGGTGCAGATGGTAAAGAATCTGCCTGTAATGCAGGAGACACAGATTTGATCCCTGGATAAGGAAGATCCCCTGGAGAGGGTGATAAATAATCACTCCAGTATTCTTGTCTGGAGAATTCCATGGACAGAGGAGCTGAGCACCAAAAATTAGATGCTTCCAAACTGTGGTGCTAGAGAAGACTCTTTAGAGTCCCCTGGACAGCAAGGAGATCAAATGAGTCAATCCTAAAGGAAATCCACCCTGAATATTCACTTAAAGGACTGATGCTGAAACTGAAGTTCCAACTTTGGCCACCTGATACAAATAGCCATCTCATTGGAAAAGACTGATGCTGGGAAAGACTGAGGGCGGGAGGAAAAAGGGGCAACAGAGAATGGGATGGTTGGATGGCATCATAGACGCAACAGACATGAGTTTGAGCAAACTCTGGGAACAGTAAAGGAGGGGGAACCCTGGTGTGCTGCAGTTTAAGGGGTCACAAAGAGTCAGATATGACTTAGGGACTGAACAACAACAAAACTCACTAGGAATTTGACAGAAACAGAAATGGGGATGTTGCAAAGAATCACTATATACTTTTTCTTTTCTAGATAGAGCAATCTCCAACTCTTCAAATCTATTTACAACTCAATTTCTTGTCGCTTAATTATGTTATATTGCTGTTACCTTTTAGGATTTAAGCTGGTAGCTGATCTCCACTGCCACAGATTTTGGTTTTGAATGTACTTGAGATTCTTTACATTTATTGAAAGTAGAGAGTAAAATACTACAGTCAAGAACTAGAACTCCAAAATCAGGAGAACTGAAAAGGCAGTCTGAGCGTCATGCACGTATTGTGTGAACTACATATTTTGTGTAACCACATACTATAAAAGTAAGCATTAAAACCAGAAAATTCACACATAAAAATATACCGCTACTGTTGTTAAGTCATGTCTGACTCTTTTGTGACCCCATGGACTACAGCCTGCCAGGCTCCTCTGTCCATGGGATTTTTCTAGTCAAGAATACTGGAGTGGTTGTCATTTTCTTCTCCAGGTAATCTTCCTGACTCAGGGAACAAACCTGTGTCTCCTGCATTAGCAGCTGGATTCTTTATCACTGAGTCGCCCCCAAAACATATTACAATGTTAGAACGTGTTTCAAGAGGAACAGGATGTTTTGTTATTATGCTTTTAACTGAGGAGACTTGTATATTACTCTGCTGAATCAATAGGAAATGTATAAGAAAATTACTATCTTTGATGATAAACGTATGATTTTCAAATCTATTATTTGTTTTGAAAGACTTTTTCACTACAAGCTTTTCAGGTACATGATAGAGCAGAGATATTTGCTCAACCTACATCTACATCAAGACATTTTATCCATAAAAAAGATAAATAGATCCTTCATGTGCATACTAAGTTGCTTTAATTGTGTCTAACTCTTTTTGACCCTATGTACAGGTGGCTTCCCTGGTGGCTCTGAAGATAAACTGTCTGCCTGCAGTGCAGGAGACCCGGGTTCGATCCCTGGGTTGGGAAGATCCCCTGGAGAAGGAAATGGCACTCCACTATTCTTGCCTGGAGAATCCCATGAACAGAGGAGCCTGGCAGGCTACAGTCCATGGGGTTGCAAAGAATCAGACACGACTGAGCAACTTCACAGTATAGTCCACGGGCTGCTCTGTCCAAGGGATTCTCCAGGCAAGAATACAGCAGTGGGTTGCCATGCCCTCTTCCAGGGAACTTCCCCATGCAGGGATCAAAATCCATGTCTAATATTTGATGCATTGGTAGGCAGGTTCTTTACCATTAGTGCCACATGGGAAGCCCAAATAGATTCTTTACCACCAAGAATTTTATTGGAAGTTACTTGAAAGTAGGTACCATGTGTTTAACAGTGTGTAATTTTGATTTAAACCTCAATTTTGCTTTCTAATTTTAGCATATCAATGTTTTACTTTTGTTCCTCTGGTTGTTTAAGTTTTTCATAAATTAATTTATTTATGGGGTGAGGACAGTAAAAAAAAATTATCACTCTCCATGGCTGATTCTGGAAATTTAAATCATGGCATATATCATTCTTTAATTGAGATGCTGACCTCAAAACTCCTTATCCAGGATCATATCGATATATCAGTTCAGTTCAGTCTCTCAGTCGTATCCAACTCTTTGCGACCCTATGAATTGCAGCAGGCCATGCCTCCCTGTCCATTATCAACTCCTGGAGTTTACCCAAACTCATGTCCATTGAGTCGGTGATGCAATCCACCCATCTCATCCTCTGTCGTCCTCTTTTCCTTTCACTCCCAATCCCTCCCATAATCAGGGTCTTTTCCAATGAGTCAGCTTTTCTCATGAGGTGACCAAAGTACTGGAGTTTCAGCTTCAGCATCAGTCCTTCCAAAGAACACCCAGGACCAATCTCCTTTAGAATGGACTGTTTTGATCTCCTTGCAGTCCTAGGGACTCTCAAGAGTCTTCTCCGACACCACAGTTCAAAAGCATCAATTCTTCAGCACTCAGCTTTCTTCACAGTCCAACTCTCACATCCATACATGACCACTGGAAAAACCATAGCCTTGACTAGACGGACCTTTGTTGGCAAAGTAATGTCTCTGCTTTTGAATGTGCTATCTAGATCAGTCATAACTTTCCTTCCAAGGAGTAGGCGTCTTTTAATTTCATGGCTGCAATCACCATCTGCAGTGATTTTGGAGCCCCAAAAATAAAGTCTGACACTGTTTCCACTGTTCCCCATCTATGTGCCATGAAGTGATGGGACGAGATGCCATGATCTTAGTTTTCTGAATGTTGAGCTTTAAGCTAACTTTTGTACCCTCCTCTTTCACTTCATCAAGAGGTTTGTTTAGTGTCTCTTCACTTTCTGCCATAAGGGTGGTATCACCTGCATATCTGAGGTTATTGATATTCTTTCCAGCAATCTTGATTCCAGCTTGTGCTTCTTCCAGCCCAGCGTTTCTCATGATGTACTCTGCATATAAGTTAAATAAGCATGTTGACAATATACAGCCTTGACATACTCCTTTTCCTATTTGGAATCAGTCTGTTATTCCATGTCCAGTTCTAACTGCTGCTTCCTGATCTGCATACAGATTTCTCAAGAGGCAAGTCAGGTGGTCTGGTATTCCCATCTCTTTCAGAATTTTCCACAGTTTATTGTGATCCACACAGTCAAAGGCTTTGGCATAGTCAATAAAGCAGAAATAGATGTTTTTTTCTGGAACTCTCTTCCTTTTTCCATGATCCAGCGGATGTTGGCAATTTGATCTCTGGTTCCGCTCTGCCTTTTCTAAAAGTAGCTTTAACACCTGGAAGTTCATGGTTCATGTAATGCTGAAGCCTGGCTTGGAGAATTTTGAGCATTACTTTACCAGCGTGTAAGTTGAGTGCAATTGTGTGGTAGTTTGAGCATTCTTTGGCATTAGCTTTCTTTTGGATTGGAATGAAAACGGACCTTTTCCAGTCCTGTGGTCACTGCTGAGTTTTCCAAAATTGCTGGCATATGAGTACAGTACTTTCACAGCATCATTTTTCAGGATTTTAAATAGCTCAACTGGAATTCCATCACCTCCACTAGCTTTGTTCATAGTGATGCTTCCTAAGGCCCACTTGACTTCACATTCCAGGATGTCTGGCTCTAGGTGATTGATCACATCATTGTGATTATCTGGGTCATGAAGATCCATTTTGTACAGTTCTTCTGTGTATTCTTGCCACCTCTTCTTAATATCTTCTGCTTCTGTTAGGTCCATACCATTTCTGTCCTTTATCGAGCCCATCTTTGCATGAAATGTTCCCTTGGTATCTCTAATTTTCTTGAAGAGATCTCTAGTCTTCCCCATTCTGTTGTTTTCCTCTATTTCTTTGCATTGATCGCTGAGGAAGGCTTTCTTATCTCTCCTTGCTATTCTTTGGAACTCTGCATTCGGATGCTTATATCTTTCCTTTTCCCCTTTGCTTTTTGCTTCTCTTTTCACAGCTATTTGTAAGGCCTCCTCAGACAGCCATTTTGCTTTTTTGCATATAGACATTAATAATACATTTCTGCCTTCAATTTACAATCTTAATTTTCCCTCACTAGATTTAACAGAACACCATTGGAATTAGAACAGGTATTTCTCACCTTTCTAAAGACAGAAGGCATTACATTTCCAATCTATATTTTACTAAAGGAATAATGAATGATTTCCAGAGATTTTCAGAAATGAGTAGGAATACAATGGCGATTGTTTGCTTGATAAAGTGAAAACAATTTGTTGCAAGTGTTTACACAAAATGAGAGGCCATATAAAAGATAACTGCTCAATATGCTAGAGAATTAGAAAACTCAAAGCATGCAATTTGATAATAATGTATGCTTCTAAACTATTTACATGAAATATAAAAATTAATTATCAATTATTTGACCAATTATTAGTACTGCCATTCTCAAAAATTAAATCAGTTTGTATTATGTATCCTTTCTTGATGTGATCTGTTTTGTTTGGGGAGATGTGGCTAAGTTAATCTGAATTACTGCATTAATTTATTTTTAAAGCTAAAGATTTGAGAAGTGAATTATTCATTTAGGTCATTTTGAATACACAGTGTTTGATTTCCATTAATAAAATAACTATAAAAATATAGTAGAAAAAAATAGAGAAATTCATGTGTAAGAACTTTTACCAAAATGTATTAATATACATATTAAACAAATTTTACTGTTAATAGAGATTGCAAAGTGGTTACAAAGCAGGTATAGAAATTTCAAAATATACAGTCCTGGGTTTGAAAATTATCATTGCATTGGCTGTATATTGTCACCCTGCTTATTTAACTTATATGCAGAGTACATCATGAGAAACACTGGGCCGGAAATGAATGGTCTAGCAGTTTTCCCTACTTTCTTCACTTTAAGTCTGAATTTGGCAATAAGGAGTTCATGATATGACCCACAGTCTGTTCCTGATCTTGTTTTTGCTGACTTTATAGAGCTTCTCGATGTTTGGCTGCAAAGAATATAACCAATCTGATTTCAGTGTTGACCATCGGGTGATGTCCACGTGTAGAGTCTTCTCTTGTGCTGTTAGAAGAGGGTGTTTGCTATGACCAGTGCGTTCTCTTGGGAAAACTCTATTAGCCTTTGCCCTGCTTCATTCCGTATTCCCAGGCCAAATTTGCCTGTTACTTCAGGTGTTTCTTGACTTTCTCCTTTTGCATTCTAGTCTCCTATAATGAAAAGGATATCTTTTTTGGGTGTTAGTTCTAAAAGGTCCTGTAGGTCTTCATAAAACCGTTCAACTTCAGCTTTTTCAGTGTTCCTGGTTGGGACATAGACAGGCCAAATTTGCCTGTTACTTCAGGTGTTTCTTGACTTTCTCCTTTTGCATTCTAGTCTCCTATAATGAAAAGGATATCTTTTTTGGGTGTTAGTTCTAAAAGGTCCTGTAGGTCTTCATAAAACCGTTCAACTTCAGCTTTTTCAGTGTTCCTGGTTGGGACATAGACTTGGATGACTGTGATACTGAATGGTTTGCATTGGAAACAAACAGAGACAATTCTATTGTTTTTGAGATTGCATCCAAGTACTGCATTTTGGACTCTTTTGTTGACCATGACGGCTACTCCATTTCTTCTGAGGGATTCCTGCCCGCAGTAGTAGACATAATGGTCATCTGAGTTAAATTCACCCATTCCAGTCCGTTTTAGTTTGCTGATTCCTAAAATGTCGACATTCACTCTTTCCATCTCCTGTNGGACTCTTTTGTTGACCATGATGGCTACTCCATTTCTTCTGAGGGATTCCTGCCCGCAGTAGTAGATATAATGGTCATCTGAGTTAAATTCACCCATTCCAGTCCGTTTTAGTTTGCTGATTCCTAAAATGTCGACATTCACTCTTTCCATCTCCTGTTTGATCACTTCCATTTTGCCTTGATTCATGGACCTAACATTCCAGGTTCCTATGCAATATTGCTCTTTACAGCATCAGACCTTGCTTCTATCACCAGTCACATCCACAACTGGGTATTGTTTTTGCTTTGGCTCTATTCCTTCATTCTTTCTGGAGTTATTTCTCCACTGATCTCCAGTAGCATATTGGGCACCTACTGACCTGGGGAGTTCCTCTTTCTGTATCCTATCATTTTGCCTTTTCATACTGTTCATGGGGTTCTCAAGGCAAGAATACTGAAGAGCTTTGCTATTCCCTTCTCCAGTGGACCACATTCTGTCACACCTCTCCAACATGACCCGCCTGTCTTGGGTGGCCCCCACAGGGCATGGCTTAGTTTCACTGAGTTACACAAGGCTGTGGTCCTAGTGTGATTAGATTGACTAGTTTTCTGTGATTATGGTTTCAGTGTATCTGCCCTCTGATGCCCTCCTGACTATTATAAACCCTTTTGATATCTATGAACAAACGTGCCTAAATAATTGACTTCTAGCTAAATTTGGGATGCTTCAGACGGTCCCTGAGACTTCCCAAAGAGAGTGATTAAATAACCCGAGTTCATTTGGCATGTTAAACTACATGGGAAGTGCTGTCAAAAAGAGTGATGAGTCTTCCCAAGTTATATTATATGGTGGATGTTACTGTAAGGTATAGCTTGGGCCGAGGCAGAAAAGAAGGAGAGAGAGATGGCATTTGTAGTTGGATAGGGGATGATGAGTCCCAGATTGTTACAACCGGCCTGGAGCCTCAGGGCGGGACCTAAACTTTGGTTTTGTTTTCTCCAAAGTTAGATGATTCAGCAAGGGCCTTTGAGACTCTTATTTTATTTTCTAGGCCCAAAGACCCCTTCAGTTACTCATATACGTATTCTAGAAATGATGTGACATCCATGAAAATATGACATGTCCTGGTAAAATGCTGTCCGTTATCATTCTAGTTATCATATTCTTGTGTTTCAAGTCACAGCAGTGACCAGACTACTTTGTCAATTTCCATCTAATCAGATTTGAAACATCCCATCTATGGTTTCACACTGATGCCTTTGCAAAAATACTGCTACTTCAAATTATCTGTGGGAAAGACTTTTCTAAGCTTACCCATAAACAATTTTGTTTGTTTGTTACCTGGTAAGCTGGTACCAGACTGGAATTTAGTCTCCTCTCTAGGTTAAGAGAACAAAGTTTCCTTAGAATGCAGCTTTTGATCACATATGATAAATTTCTCTACCTTTCAGTGATTTATATTTGTTTTTAACATCTGTTTTTTACTTCGGTAAGGAAAATAAGCATTATTTAAGATTATGGTACATGTAGGATGGACCAAGCTTTCCCCACTCCTGCCAATTCCCTTAAGCCCTCAGATTCTTCTCATGGGACCAAGGTCTCACTTCCCTCCAGAAGGACAAGCCAAGCTTTTGATCAGCTGATCCGCCCGATATCAGAGTCAATTTGAGCACGAGTTGGTCTATAATTTAGGCATGAACTATGACTACATAAAGGAAAGATGAATTTTTGATGCAGGATGGCCATGATATTCCTCGGACTTAAGAGAAAATTGGTTAAAATGAAACTTTTGTTCCTTGGCAACTGCAAAGCCAGTTCTTTTAGCATATGCAATTGAAAACATCTAGGTTGTTAGGTCAGTTTTCATTCCAGTCCCAAAGAAAGGCAATGACAAAGCATGTTCAAACTGCCACACAGTTGGACTCATCTCACACGCTAGTAAAGTAATGCTCAAAATTCTCCAAGCCAGGCTTCAGCAAACATCAACTGTGAACTTCCAAATGTTCAAGATGGATTTAGAAAAGGCAGAGGAACCAGAAATCAAATTGCCAACATCCGCTGGATCATGGAAAAAGCAAGAGAGTTCCAGAAAAACATCTATTTCTGCTTTATTGACTATGCCAAAGCCTTTAACTATGTGGATCACAATAAACTGTGGAAAATTCTGAAAGAGATAGGAATACCAGATCACCTGACCTGCTCTTGACAAACCTATATACAGGTCGGGAAACAACAGTTCAAACTGGACATGGAACAACAGACTGGTTCCAAATAGGAAAAGGAGTACGTCAAGGCTGTATATTGTCACCCTGGTCATTTAACGTCTATGCAGAGTACATCATGACAAATGCTAGGCTGGATAAAGCACAAGCTGGAGTCAAGCTTGCGGGCAGAAATATCAATAACCTCAGATATGTAGATGACATCACCCTTTTGGCAGAAACTGAAGAGGAACTAAAGAGCCTCTTGATGAAAGTGAAAGAGGAGAATGAAAAAGTTGGCTTAAAACTCAACATCAAAAAACTAAGATCATGGCATCCAGTCCCATCACTTCATGGCAAATATATGGG
>SJYX01024063.1:182287-231194 GCA_006410675.1 Oreotragus oreotragus | reverse complement strand
ATGGTGACTGCAGCCATGAAATTAAAAGACGCTTTCTCCTTGGAAGAAAAGTTATGATGAACCTAGATAGCATACTGAAAAGCAGAGACATTACTTTGCCAACAAACGTCCATCTAGTCAAGGCTATGGTTTTTCCAGTGGTCATGTATGGATGTGAGAGTTGGACTGTGAAGAAAGCTGAGTGCCGAAGAATTGATGCTTTTGAACTGTGGTGTTGGAGAAGACTCCTGAGAGTCCCTTGGACTACAAGGAGATCCATCCAGTCCATTCTAAAGGAGATCAGCCCTGGTTGTTCTTTGGAAGGAATGATGTTAAGTTGAACCTCCAGTACTTTGGCCACCTCATGAGAAGAGTTAACTCATTGAAAAAGACTCTGATGTTGGGAGGGATTGGGGGCAGGAGGAGAAGGGCACGACAGAGCATGAGATCACTGGATGGCATCACCTACTCGATGGATGTGAGTGTGAGTGAACTCCAGGAGTTGGTTATGCACAGGGAGGCCTGGCGTGCTGTCATTCATGGGGTCGCAGAGAGTCGGACATGACTGAGCGACTGAACTGAACTGAAAGAGGGTGGCACCCCACTCCAGCACTCTTGCCTGGAAAATCCTATGTATGGAGAAGCCTGGTGGGCTGCAGTCCATGGAGTTGAGAAGAGTCGGACACGACTGAGAGACTTCACTTTCACTTTTCATTTTCATGCATTGGAGAAGGAAATGGCANAAAGCTGAAACTCCAGTACTTTGGCCAACTCATGCGAAGAGTTGACTCATTGGAAAAGACTCTGATGCTGTGAGGGATTGGGGGTGGGAGGATAAGGGGACAACAGAGGATGACATGGCTGGATCGCAACACCAACTCAATGGATGTGAGTTTAAGTGAACTCCAGGAGTTGATGATGGACAGCGAGGCCTGGCCTGCTGCAATTCATAGGGTCGCAAAGAGCTGGACATGACTGAGCGACTGAACTGAACTGGGCATATAACTTAGGGCTAATGCAATAGGCTGTGATGGTTTTTTGGATATCTAATGTTTATTTGATATTTATATCTTAGCCAGTCTAGTATATCTTCTCCTTCTGATAATGACATTCTTTATTTCCTTTGAGGAACTCTATCCATTGGGGTATAGTGGAGCTGCTAATTAATGTGTCTTGACCTTGAGTGATGATCATGTTAATAGGTCAGCCAACCAAATTATCCTACATTCTGTACACAGCCACAGTTCAGGAATAAAGGCTAACCCAAAGCATGGGCACTTTATATTCTTTCTTGATATTGTTGCCTGGGAAGATGACAAAAAGACAGAACTGTCAGAGATATTCTGCCATACATGAAGTAAGCCTGCCTAAGAATTAAGCAAACACAGAGTAAACTGAAGCCTTTAAAGAGATGAGACTATCTATAGATATATGGATATGTTATACCTGATAATCTTGTTGAAGCACTTGGATCCAATAGCTTCAAGGCCAGCATGAACAATGGGTTTTCAGTTGTGTGCTGGCATTTTTAATCAAATTGAACTGGACTTCAATTACCTGCATGCAAGAGAGTCCTGACCAATACATATCTCATAGGGTTCTTATAAGAAGAAGGTGTGAAAAAGGTCTACCAGAGTATCTGGATGTAGTGAATACTCAATAACAAATTTCACTATTAAAAATATGTGTGTCATTTTAGTCATATTAATTATAATAAGCATGATCAATAGTATCGTTATGGGAACCAGAATGCCAGGATTTAAATACAATCACTATAAAGTTGATGGTGACTTCAGTCAAGTTACTAAGACACAGTAAATTTCAGTTTCTTCATTAAAATGGGGGAAAGGAATGGATAATGACATTGTCTTATAAATTTAGAAAGATAACTAAATGTCAAATTTTGAAGAAGAATTAGATAACTGTACTTAAGAAATGATGTTATTCTTACTTTTCTTACACTATTCAAAAACTGAAAAATTTGTAAGAAAACATATATATCCTTTAATCCAATAATTCACTGAAATCTCTTGCAAAACCTGACAAGCTATTCTTCTACATTAAATAGTAGTATCTCTTCTTTTGAAGAGAGGCTTTTCCCAAATTTGAAGGATCCTGCTTATATTGATCTAAAAATGTGGGTTTTTAAAGCTTCTGCTCACTGAAATATTTCTATCCCTGATTCATGCAAATTTAGAGTAATGCCTTCCTCATATGACAGTCTTTCAAACAACTAAAGGCAGTTACTATGTACATCATAATTAGGGTTGCCATATAAATCCTTGTCAAAACCAAGACACTTATGTAAATAAAAGGAGTAATATTAAAAGTATGTTAGGATAACAGGTATGTACTGAACCAGGGGAACTGGGATGCATGTTCACCCTTCATGATGTTTGCTCTCTATTGGGCAAAATATTCTCAGTACCTTTAACTCTTCATGGTACAGGACCGGCTCTTTTTTAATGTGGTATTCTTAATTTATCTAAATCTCTATTTTAGTTTAGACTCCCCCTGAGCTGAATTCAAGATTCCAAAAGAAAACATGTACTTTCAAAAGCTCTACAGAAGAGATCATCAAAGCAGCTCTTTGTAGGCAGAACGAATGCTCACATAATCACAGCATTTTGCAGCAATTTTTTTTTTTTTCTGTTTCAGTATATTCTGAACACTCAGCTGAATGCTGCCTGAATGCAACTGAAACTTTAATGAGAATCTAAAGCTTTCATTTTAGTCATCACACTGAGGGAAAAAACTAGGAGCTATGAGTAGAAGAACAAAACATAAAGTACAAGGTTAAACAGGGAAAAATGAATAGATGAATGAAATGGCTGAAGGAGCCAGCCTCCTAAAAAAAAAAAAAAAAATCTATTTTTAAACCCTCTATTAAGAAGCTGGGCATTTTGGTTGAACATCAAGATAACTCTTCAAAGAAACAAAACAAATACACACATATATGCTTGTACTATATGTTCTTAGAAGTAGTTCAAATTTAGTTCAATGTGGTTGTATTAGTGCTATATATTATTGGTAAATTCAATTTGTACATTTTTCCTTAAAATTTTTTAGAGGGTTATGATATTGCAGCTTTTAGTGTTTGGCAGTTGTAAGTGATGCTTTAACTGCTTCGGATTCTAAAAAAATCACAAAAATGCTTATTATTTAAAATTGTCTTAGAATCCTGAGCCACATTTTATAACAGGCAAAATCAGGAATTAAAATAAATCAAACTATATTCTCTTTCTCTCTCCTCTTTTTCTCCCCTCTCTCTCTCTTTCATGAAAGTTCAATTAACTTTATATCTTTCATTGATAAATACATTTTACACTAATTTATAAACATGCCATGTTCCTTCTTAAAATCAAGAAAATAATATTCCACAACTAATTTGGGATATGCATGCAAGTTGATGCATGTGTGCACAGCTCACTGTTCAGTGTTCCATGGCATATACACCCCACAGTTTGTTTAAACATCTACCTGTTAAAGAACATCTGGTTTGATTCTCATTTTGGCTACTACAAATAAAACAAATATTATATATAATGTTGTTAATATTCATGTACAGGACTTTGAGTAAACCTAAGCTTTCATTTTCCAGGATAAATGATCAAGAGTGAAATGGCTGTGCCATATGCACACTGCTTGTTTAGTTTTATACAAAAATGTCAAATTATTTTCTGGAGAGACTGTCTTATTTTATATTCTCACCAGCAATGTATGAGTGATTCAGCTTCTCCAAATCCTTGCCAGTATTTGATACTGTCACTATTTACTATTTTAACTGTTCACTAGGTATATAGTGATATTTCATTGTAGGCTTCATTTGTATTTTTCTAATGGTTAATGATACTGAACATATTTTCATGTGCTTATTTGCCATCTGCAGATCCTCTTCAGTGAAATGTCTGTGGTTCTTTTGCCCAGTTTCTAACTGCATTTTTTTCTGTTGAGTTTTGACAGTTCTTTATATATTCTAGGTACTAGTTTTTTGTCAGATAAGAGATTTGCAAATATTTTTCCCATTCTGTAGTTTGAATTTTCATTCTCTTTACATTGGTTTTTTGCCAAATTATGTGTTTTAAAATTGTGATGAGATCCAATATATCATCTTTCCCTTTCTTATATTGTGCTTTTGGGGTCAAGTCTAAGAACTTTGCCTAACCCTGGTTCCAGGAGATTTTTTGCTTGTTGTTTGTTTTCTCCCAAGAATTTTACAGTCTACATTTAAGTCTGTAATCCATTTTGAGTTAATTTCTGTAGATTTTTTAGGAACTTTTTATATAGACATTCATTCCATATGAAAATAGTCTTATTACTTCCTTTTCCAATCTGCATGTCCCTTATGTTCTTTTTGACTTACTGCAGTGACTAGAATTTCAAGAATTACATTGAACAGGAGTAGTGATATTACCTTGATCATGATCTTTAGGTGATGAATATTTAGTTTTAACCATTAAGCATAAAGTCAGCTTTAAGTTTTTTGGAGACAATCTTTATCATGTTATTAACTACCCTTTATTTTTAACTTGCTCAAGGTTTTTGCTACTAACAAACACTGGAAATTCTTCACTTTTTTTTTTCTGTGTCAACTGGTATGATCATATTCATATTCCTACCAATATGATGGTAGCTATATTTCTTCTATAGCTTGCTAATATTATCAATTATATTGATTGATTTTAAATGTTGAGTCAGACTTGAATATCTAGAATAAATTTCAAATAGTTATGGTACATAATTATTTTTACAATGCTAGATCAGGCTTGCTAATATTTTATTAAGGATTCTTGTATCTATGATAAGTCATATTGGCCTGGCTGATTTTGGGGAAAAGTAATACTGGTCTCATAAAATGAGATGGAAAGATCTCCTTCCTCTTATATTTTCTTAAATGTTTCACAGAATTCTTAAGTGTACTGACTCTGTCCTCAGTCTCTTATACTCCATTATTGAGCCAATTTGGCAAGTTTTAATTGTTCTTTCTTGTGATATTTTTTAAAATTGTGTACTTCCCATTTGATTTTACTTTATCATTTCTACATGCCTTGATTTTCTTTTCTTTTATTTGTTCCAAGTGAACTTATAATTCATTGTTGATTATAGCTTTATAATGGCTAATTTAAAATTCTTTAAAGATATTATATCATGGTGTTATCATCATTGATTGCCCTTTCTTAATCAAGTTGTGATTTTCCTGGTTTTGCTATGATATGTAATTTTCAATTGTAGAAACTTTTGTCATTTTAGAAGTGTTTCTATTAAAATCTTTTATTTTAGTAGGAAACTTAGTCTGTTAAGTTTGCTCTAACAGAATACCACAGACTTGGTGTATAGATAGCAGAATTTATTTTTTCAGTTCTGGATGCAGACAAAGCCAAAATTAAAGGACTGGAAGATTTGTTGCCTGGTGATGGCTCACTTCATGGTTTTTAAGGAGGCATATTTTCACTGTGTCCTAACACAGTATAAGGGACAAGGAAAAATCCTGGGGTCTCTTTCATAAGGGCACTAATCGTATTCATGAGGGCTCTAATCAAAGGGCTCTAATATCATAACTTAATAATCTCCCAAAGTCTCCAATGTTATATAACGTTGCCATATAACATCAAGCCTTTCTCCTAACTTCAGAATGACAATCACAGCCCCAATCAAATAGCAGGCTGGTGCTAAACAAGGCAACAGTATTTCACAGGATATTTTTAATACAGGTGCATGGGGGAGAAGGATAGAAATCATGATAATAGCAATCAGTCAGAAATTCAGGCCCACATGCTTTATTCTCATTTTTTTTTTTTTTTGATGGCAGGAGATGGAGGGAAGATATATGAAGAACTACATATTGGTTTTAAAACTTTCACCAGAACATATCCACTCACATTTCATCAGTCACAATAGATCACCTAGCAACACCGAACGTCAAAATGAGTAGGAAGTGAAATCTTATGTGGTGGTCAGAAGAAGGAGAATAAGTATGTGTGTGAACAACCATGATGACACAAGAGTTGGCAATATATACATTGGCTGCATTGGCCCCATCTTAAAAACACTTCTTTCACTTACAGAACCATCAGTGTATAGCCGTGCAAATGTGCATGAATTTACTACAACTCTGAAACAATTAACAAGATATTTGCTCCCCTGCCATATGTCCAAAGACAGAATAATCACACATATGCACTAAAGCAAATAATATACATGCCATTGCAGGTTTCAATGACATATTATCCTTACAAACTTTTGGATTCTCAATTTTTTCATGTTACCGTATATTTCTCAAGTGAATATACCTTAGAGTTTTATAAAGGAGTAAGACACAAGCTGCACCCTAAGAAAGTTATAGTCTATTAAGGAAGAAAGACTAGGACAGAAATAACAATAACATAAGGTTGAATATTGGAACCAAAGGAGAAGCAAAGCCTCTGGGACACAGGGGAGAATGATCATGGTGGTGGTGTTGCAAAGCAGCGTTCATGAGAGGTTTGATGGATAAGTAGGACTTGAGAGACAATAACTGTTAAACCTGTAGTAGGCTTCCTATGTGCCCGGAACTGCTTTGTACGATTTACTTAACATTATCTTACTTATTCCTCACTGTAACTTTTGTACTATATGTTTTAGACAAAGATTTTGTAGTATAATTTTTAGTACAAACTTTTGTACTATATTTTTGTACTTATTTTCTAGACAAATTTTAATTTCTGTACTATAATTTTGTACTAAAATTTAACTCAGGCTGAGACAGATCCTGACATCCCACACAGTTGGTAGGTAACAGAGATGGGATTCAAACTCGGGGAATCTCACTCTAGGACCACTATATTCCACTGCATCCTATCATGTTGAAATAGTATCTTAAGGAGAAATTAGAGCAAAAAGAAGTACAAATGAGAAATGTGTAGCTATGTTCTGGGAGCAATACTAAGGCCAGTTTGCTAGTATCTAAGACATTTTTTAAGGAAAAGTGAGTAAATGGGTTTAAAATCAAATCTTGCCAGAAAGATTTGTTTACAATCACAAAAATAAAGAAATATGTCTGTATGAGAAAGGAAGTTTTAGGTGATTGTTAATTTCTAAAATAGTATATTACAGGCATCATGGTAAATGTTCATAATGATATATATGTCAACAGTTTACTTGAAATAGAATTACTTTGTACTTTTGCCTAAGTCATTATAATGACATTGTTTCAAAGATATTAGACCTTTTGTTAAGCTTAATGTTTTGTTTTGTTTTGTTTTTTCCACTTTTAGGAGTCTGTATTTTTTAATCCTTTCAGTGGTTAGTACATTACACAGTAAATGCTCAGTAAACTGCTGGCTCACTATGCTCCTTATACTTTTTTTTTTTTTTCTTTTCTTTTTTTTTTTTTTTTTGTATTTATTTATTTTTTTACACGAACTCCCAAACATGAACCCCCCTCCCACCTCCCACCCCACATCATCCCTCCNACCAAACATGTGCTATTGAACCTGAATGGATTTCTGATTCAGTGGATACTGTACTTTGACACAGACTTTTTCTTTTATTGAATGTGAAATCTGGGGTCATTCATCTCACCTGAAGTTCTCTAGTCCAAGAAAATTTTAGTAATTTCATTCAGGTATAGTTAATGCTATAGTCCATGGGGTCCCAAAGAGTCAGACATGACTGAGCTACTGAACAACAAAACAAGTGTAATAGAGTAATAGTTTACCTCTGTTTAATAAGAATAGGTTAACACTAAGTGTTGACTAAGACTGAAGAATTCTCCCAGATAATCTGCATTTATTAACTCATGAGGTCCTTCCAACAACCCTTTAAGGACAACAGGAGCAGCTTTAGGGATGTACAAACTGAGCAGTTGCACAGAGGCTCATGTTCAGAAGGGACTGCACTTGGTTTAATGATCTGCAGTCGACATTTTCATATTCTAAGTAACTTCATCAGTGAACGTGTGTTTTTAAATGAAGTTTGATGGTACAATAAAGCATGCACAAGAGATGAGAAGCTACATGCAATACACATGTCCTGTTCCTTGTTGCCTTACTTGCATACACCATTTACAATGCTCCAAGAGTATATACAATTCCCATGGACCCACAGTGACGCTGTCTCTTATACACATCTAGATGTGTATAAGAGACAGGTGTAGACATGAATGTGGCCCTTTTCAAAGGTATGAAAATGGCTTGACTTTATCCGATTTCTTTTTGTGCCAACCAAACATGCCAGGACTCAAACTCCCAAGTAAACCATTAGGGCCATATGCCTAATTAAATATGACCAGGCTGCTAGGATCCTCACTATCATTATTTTAAGAGAATATAAACTTGGGTGTATAAGAATGACTGACTTAAGCTATTAGGGTTTGAACATTAACTTGAACTAATACTTCAAAATACTTTAACTTTATGTCTATGACACTAATGATACAAAATATACCTTAAATGGAGGCTAATTATTAAATTTAAAAATTCATTTCTAACTTATAAAGCTATTTAATATTTCATTCTTAGTTAAATAACTACTAATCCTGTCTGATTTGAATTTCAAAGAAAATTGTTTTTCTTAATGGAATAGCCATGTTTAATTTATACATGTGCAAATTTATTATGTATATCATTATCCATTCAATAAAAGAAAAAAACATTTCAACAAGGTATGAAATAACCAGTTGCACAATTAGCAATGAGAAATTTACATTAAATGAATTAAGTGCAATACAACATCCCTCTTCTAGCTTTTGTTCCTGCCCCCACCCTTCATTCTCTCCTCCTTTTTTTAGCACCAACCTTGGGACATGGATTTAAAACCTTTTGCCCTACTGTGTTTTATGGTTGCAAATGATTACAAAAAAAAAGTTTATGCACACATTTTCATATGGTTTATATGATTCATGTTAAATAAACAGGCTTATACTGAATTAATTCAAATAACAATGATTATAAAACAATTATTTCTAAATAAACACTAAAAAGGAAGAAACATCTTCTATTTGTTCAATGATAAGCACTCAGTTTCTACAAAAATGCTTGTGGCATATAAGATATTCTAGAAAGATGATTTGAATAAGCAAACAAAGTAAGTTCGGCAAGATGACTGACACCTTTTTTCTATTAAAATGTTCTAATTGCTACCATAGTATAGAAAAAGACGTTTGTGCTCTAAAATTTCTAACCTCTCCTTGATAAGAAACAAATAACTAGACTTAAACCTAAAATTAATTCCCAGGTGACTCAATGATTAAAAAAAAATCCACCTGCCAATACAGGAGACACAGGAGATGCAGGTTCAGTTCCTGGGTTGAGAAGATGCCCTGGAGGAGGAAATGGCAAACCACTCCAGAATTCTTACCTGGAAAATTCCATGGACAGAAGAGCCAGGTAGGCTACAGTCCATGGGGTTGCAAAGAGTCGGACATGACTGAGCACACAGACCTATAATTGACTAAATATTTCACAGATTTATACACCTTAAAAATATTTTAAAATGATAAATAAAACAATTTAGATGATATAAACAAATTTCTTCTAACACTTCATGAAATAGATAGTCTCCACTCAGAGAACTGCAAGATGTGACAGAAGGCAAGAAGCTGTTATAAGCTAAAGAATAAGGAAAAAGGAATAGAAAATATTTGACTGTCTGAGGCCACACAGTTGACTGTGATTAGGATGAAAAGGCCTAAAATTGGGGGTTGGCTGACTGCATATACTGTTTCTAGTCAAGAAGAGCATTTACAGTAATATGAAAGTTACCTTAGTTTCAGATTACTGATATGGCACCAAGGCAGAAGCAGCCCTATTTTGGTCCAGAAAGTTATTTCAACAAATGTTTACTAAAATACCAACTATTTAAAGTATTCATTAGTTGACCAATCTAACTTATTTGAGGGTATGTGACTCTCCATGGACTATAGCTTGCCAAGCTCCTTTGTCCATGGGATTCTCCAGACAAGAATACTGGAGTGGGTGGCCATTCCCTCCTCCAAGGGATCTTCCTCACTTAGGGATCAAACTCTGATCTCCTGCATTGTAGGCAGATTATTATCTGAGCCACAAGGGAAGTGCTAAGATGATCTAATATGACTGCTACATAAGATCAGTTAGATTTAGAGGAAAAAGCTCTAAACAGTTGATTAACAATATAAAACACACCAAAAAGAGAAATAGAATGATTTTAAACTACTGTTTGTTTCTGTAGTTGATATCACACACAAAACTCTCACAAAGAATAGGAAATCAGTCCTGAATATTCATTGGAAGGACTGATGCTGAAGCTGAAACTCCAATACTTTGGCCACCTGATACAAAGAAATGACTCATTTGAAAATATCCTGATACTGGGAATGATCGAAGGTGGGAGAAGGGGATGACAAAGAANCCTGAATATTCATTGGAAGGACTGATGCTGAAGCTGAAACTCCAATACTTTGGCCACCTGATACAAAGAAATGACTCATTTGAAAATATCCTGATACTGGGAATGATCGAAGGTGGGAGAAGGGGATGACAAAGAATGAGATGGTTGCATGGCATCACTGACTCAATGGACATGAGCTTGAGTAAGCTCCAGGAGTTGGTGATGGATAGGGAAGCCTGGTGTGCTGCAGTCAATGGGGTCACAAAAAGTCAGACATGACTGAGTGATTGAACTGAACTGAACAACAACAACAACAACAACAACAAAAAATACAACTTGAATAGTTTAATGTTGTTTTTTCTCTCTTTTGGAGTAAAGCTGAAATATTATCCATGAATTTAGTTGAGATGATATATATTCCAAAAGTGATATATAAATTCAAAGTTATTATTTTTTAAGTTCTTTTTCCTGGAACTTGATGTAATCTCTGGTACATGATTACTTTTATTGCACACTCCTGAAGTCTTTAGAGTAGGATAAAGCTTTATATTTCAATGGCACTGAATTGGCTGTGCTCAGTGGCAAAGCCAGCACAGTATGGGCACAGGGAGCCCTATTGAGAAAGAGAATGTTGCCTGGTTTAGGAACTTGGGAAACAATATAGTAGCATTTTTTCTTGTCTCTCTATAGCTAGGACATTTTTTGAACTGGATAATGACAGAAATAAATTACAAATGTATGTCCAGGAATGTTTGTTTTTAATTGCCCTTCCCCTCCTCTCAGGACAATTCCTTTTATGTGCTGATGGTAATTAAATTTTCACATTTTAATTATAATGATGATGATAATAATGATGATGACCACAATATGAGTAATTAAAAAATGGTTTACATGTGTTAACCAAAATTTGAGAAACAGATACCTGAGCCACTGGGGGAGCCCCATGGAATATTAATAGAACAAAGGACCTCAAAGTAGAAAAATAGACCAGTATAACTATGTTCAACTGATTTTTGACAAGGTACAAGAGCAGTTCAATAGAAGAAAAATAGCCTTTTTAACAAATGAGGCTGAAACAATTGGACATTCGTAAAGAGGGTGGAAAAAAGAGAGAAACTAGACCTTTATCTACAACTTGTACAAGTGGCTCAGTGGTAAACAATCTGCCTGCCAGTGTAGGAGACATGGATTTGATCCTTGGGTCAGGCAGATCCCCTGGAGGAGGAAATGGCAACCCACTCCAGTATTCTTGCCTGGGAAATCCCACGAATAGAGGAGCCTGACAGGCTAGAGTCAGTGGGGTCACAAAGAGTTGGATGCCACTGAGCACTCATTAAGGTTAAGAATATAGATCTGTCTGACTCTTAAGCATGTCCTTTCAACATTTACACTAGACTTTTTTTTTTTTTTTTTTTAACTGTTGTTAGGTAGTACCAGTGTTATAGCCCTGTGTGATTTCCTCGGAAGGATCAATGTTACAGCTCCGTGTTACAGCTCCTTGACGCATAAGGGCAGGCCAACCCGAAAGATGTGAAGAGAAGAGAAGCCCCCAGCTCAGTGTTGGCTCCTCTTTTTATATGTTGTTTTCTCCTCCCCCTGAGCCTGCCCTATGTAAACTGGGCTAGCCAGGAGGGCTGTTGGTTTTACCTGAGGTCTTCACTCCATTCCTCTGATCGTCCTTTGTTCTATTTTCACAGGCTTTTCCCTTCTTTGCCTTTTAGCCCCCACCATTTTGGACTCCTTTCTCCTATTCTAACTACCTAACACTATATTCTAGAATGTTTTCTTAAAAGAGGCTTTGCTGTTCTCAGAGTGTTACCAAACATGTGCTATTGAACCTGAATGGATTTCTGATTCAGTGGATACTGTACTTTGACACAGACTTTTTCTTTTATTGAATGTGAAATCTGGGGTCATTCATCTCACCTGAAGTTCTCTAGTCCAAGAAAATTTTAGTAATTTCATTCAGGTATAGTTAATGCTATAGTCCATGGGGTCCCAAAGAGTCAGACATGACTGAGCTACTGAACAACAAAACAAGTGTAATAGAGTAATAGTTTACCTCTGTTTAATAAGAATAGGTTAACACTAAGTGTTGACTAAGACTGAAGAATTCTCCCAGATAATCTGCATTTATTAACTCATGAGGTCCTTCCAACAACCCTTTAAGGACAACAGGAGCAGCTTTAGGGATGTACAAACTGAGCAGTTGCACAGAGGCTCATGTTCAGAAGGGACTGCACTTGGTTTAATGATCTGCAGTCGACATTTTCATATTCTAAGTAACTTCATCAGTGAACGTGTGTTTTTAAATGAAGTTTGATGGTACAATAAAGCATGCACAAGAGATGAGAAGCTACATGCAATACACATGTCCTGTTCCTTGTTGCCTTACTTGCATACACCATTTACAATGCTCCAAGAGTATATACAATTCCCATGGACCCACAGTGACGTGGGAGGGTCAGGGGACTCAGAACAAGTTTAAGGGCTCAAAACAAGTGTAAGCATGTTACATCTATCAATGCATGAGCAGAGGCACTGATACCTTCAAAAGGCCATTCAATCACTTCAAATCAGACTCTTTCAACACAGAAAGAAGGCAATGCCATTCCAAGAAACACAAACAGCCAAGGAACTCTATCATATCTGTTCTTACTCATGTCAATTCCCTATATTCAACCATTTATGCTAAAAGAATGATACAGAAAGAAGAGAAAGACCAGGCAAACCAATTTCTCTTTGTCCTGCCTATAGGCTATACACTATAGCTAGAGGCTATTGGTAGAATGTGAATCAATCAAAAAGTAAAACCAAACAAGTGAATTAGTTTGTACAGTGTTCCTACCCTTCAGGGAAGACAAAACTCATATGCATGTATGGGCTATGAAATAAGAACTGTGTGATATCAATGACTCTATATACAGGTTAAACATTCTTATATTTGAATTTAAAATTGGCATTGCATAATATAAAAATAAATTGCATAATTTATGCTAATAATTTAAAATTTCAATATTTCTTCTCTTACAAAGATAACAAATAGAAAACAAAAAAAAATCACAACAAGAGATATACACTGTATAAGGGAAAAGCATTATATTTTAGTACACTTAATGACTTTTTTCCCTACTTCTTAAACACAGGGCCTTTTTTTTGTTTTGTTTTTAATGGCTTCTACAAATTATTTAGCTATCCTTGTAAGGATACATTATTATGATCATTCCTATGTTACAGGTGAGGAAACTAAGACCTACAAGGATTAATTAATTTTCTCAGTTTCAAACAGCTAATAAATGAAGGAAGAATCTTAAACGCAACAGTAAAGAATCAGAACCTATTAACCAAACCACTACATCAAACAGCATGTGCATGGTTGCAAAGTCACTTCAGTTGCTACCCTATGGACTGTAGACCACCAGGCTCCTCTGTCCATGGGATTCTCCAGGCAAGAATATTGGAGTGGAATATTCCAAGACCCAGGGGATCTTCCTGATCCAGGGCATTGAACCCCTTTCTCTTATGTCTCCTGCATTAGCAGGTGGGTTCTTTAACACTAGTGCCACCTGGGAAGCCCATATCAAGCAGCATACTACAGCAAAAATAAATACAGGATTTAGAAGACCTGTCTGCCCCTGACAGATACTGCTGGCTTCAGGGAAAACAACTAACTGGGCAGGAACACAGCCTCATGGATCAGCAGACCAGCTGCCTAAAGACTTCCTGAGCCCACAGTCATTTGCAGACAGTCACTTACAGAGGGCTAAGACATGGCTCCACCCACCAGTGGACAGGCATAAGCCTCAGTCTACTGAACTGTGACTCTGTCCACTGCTGAGCCAGCATTAGTCCTGGGGAACCCCTGGGGTTCTGCAGCCAGCCTCCAAGAGACCATGCCCCACTAACCATCAGCCATCAGAATCTACACAAAGCATCATCTGGCAAGCAACTGGACTAGGAGAGAACCGAGCCTGTCAGACCTCCCCAGCATCAACTTGCGACAACAGAAGGACCTACACAGCCCTCTTGGGGGGACCCCTAGAGTATGCTGCTTGGATAACAAGAGGAGAGTATGCTGTTGGGAGGCACAGGGCATCTCCAACAGAAGGCCACTTCTCCGAGATCAAGAAAAGTAACCTACCAGATATATAAAAATACATGGAAGCAACCTAGATGTTCATCAGCAGATGAATGGATCAGAAAGATGTGGTACATATACACAATGGAGTATTACTCAGCTATTAAAAAGAATGCATTTGAATCAATTCTAATGAGGTGGATGAAACTGGAACCTATTATACAGAGTGAAGTAAGTTAGAAAGAAAAACATCAATACAGTATATTAACACATATATATGGAAGTTAGAACGATGGTAACAATGACCCTATATGTAAGAGAGCAAAAGAGACACAGATGTAAAGAACAGACTTTTGGACTCTGTGGGAGAAGGCAAAGGTGGGATGATTTGAGACAATAGCATTGAAACATGTATAATATCATATGTGAAATAGATTGCCAGTCCAGATTTGATGCATGAGACAGGGTGCTCAGGGCTGGTCCACTAGGATGACCCTGAGGGATGGGATGGGGAGGGAGGTGGAAGGGCGGTTCAGGGTGGGAAACACATGTACACCCATGGCTGATTCATGCCAATGTATGGCAAAAACCACTACAATACTGTAATTAGCCACCAGTTAGAATAAATAAAATTTTAAAAATCCACCCATTAAAAAAAGAAGAAAATACAAATAGCAACTCAGACAAAAACGAGGCTACAGAGGAACATTTTCCAAAGGACCAAAAAACCCAGCTTGGATATTAATACGGGCATTATTAGTGAGAATAATTCTGGCAAATACTTCTCACTTGCAACCAACCTTTTATAATACGTGAAAAAATATATTCTGATAAAAACAAAACTCTAGCTAATAACTCAATAGCAAAACAAAATGCTTGAATAAATCATTAACATTCTTCAATGAAATCAGTTCTTAACTAGACCCTATATGTTCATTCATCTATTTAAATGCAATGATTTGTGGGTCCAAAGACCTATCATTTTACATTTATTTGACATTTAAATTGATACCATCAAAGCAAGTTCACTCATCATCTATCTATTCAACACATGTTATTATTTAAGAAATGTCTTGCTTTTAATTTATTCACTTATATAGTAGTTTCTCACCTGAAATTTGGAGATTATATTTGAACAATGATCAACTGAAAAATATCAAACATTAAAAAAAAAGACTAAAATTACAAACTTTTAAAATGAAGGGAGGAGAGCATGTGAATGCTGAACTCAGTTCAACTCCTTGCTTAGTCAGGTGAAATTTGTAAGACAAAACTTAAAAATGAGATCTCAATTTACAACTATGCAAATGAAAAAAATGACTTTAAGTTTCTTTGGTGGGAATGACTTTGAAGGCTTCTCTCTGAAACCATTATTTTCATTTTGGGGAACACATAAACTTCTATGTCTTAATTCTCAGAGCAGAGAATGTTAGTGTTTTTCCATTGACAAGAAGAAAAAGATCAAACTTCTGAGTGTTTAATTTCCAGGTCACAGTGTAAGAACAAACATTTTTAGGCAAGTTCCTGCAAAGCTGACTTTTTCCTTTAGCTAAGGGAACCAATTTATTTTTCACTAAAGGGAATAAAAGGAAAATGATTTTGATCTTGGTCTTTCGGTGCTTTAGCAAACACTACAATTATGTATTCCTAAAATTCATTCAGGATAATTTGTACTTTCTGAGATAACATCCATAAAGTGAAATGATGATGATTTTCAGGCGTTTGAAGAATGTATCCCTTGAGTTAAAATTACTTTGTATCTCTTTCTCTTTATAAATATACTGATTTTTTCATGTGTTCATCTTTTATTTTTTCTTCTTTCTGATCTGCTAAATATGGTAAATATGGCTCAAATTATTATTTTCTCCATTTCTGTTAATCAATAATATAAAATAATTTTATAATGCATCTTTAAAATATTCTCTGTCCTGGGCACTTTCACATAATTATACCACTGCATGCTCACAATAATCCATTAAAAGAGTTGATATCAAGCTTATTGTTATTAAATGTGAAAAATGATGCTCAGATAAATAATCATGAAATATCATGAAATATCAGATATTTAGTAAAAGATGCAAACATGCTTTCAGTATTAACATTTTACTCCTCCCTGTTTCTGCAAAGTTATCTATCTCTTATAGTATTGTATTTCTTTATTTCTATCCCAGTCTTAGTGTCCACCTTCTCTTGTTCTCATTTTCTCTATGTATCTGTTACTTGTACTTCCTTTGATGTTCGGTTACTCATTCATTTCTCTTTTTACTTCCCTGCTGAACCTTGTTGGATCTCTATCTGAGCTATCCTTGAAACAAATTTGGTAGGGTTTTGGTAGTTATGGAATTAAGTTTTATGTACACCGTTACCATTTTTAAAGCACATAAGGAACCTTTTTTCTCTTGCTTTTGTTGCTACAAATTATGTGTACTATGTGGCTAAATATATACATATGAGGTGTGTTTTCCTTCTAAGACACCACACCATCTCTCCCCTTTCTTGTCTTACTTTTCTTCTTTTCTCTTTCTTTTCACCCTTTTTCCTTAAGCTCTGCTTTAAGATTTTATTTGCATCTTCCCTGCATGTAAATCCATCAGAGAAGGGAATTAGCATCTGGGTTAGTATAATTACAGACACATACATTTAAGGGTGAAAAAAAAAAAGACTCCTATCTCAGAAAACAAAACAGAAAATAATCAATATTTTCCCTTTTAAAGTTCTATTTTTGGAAATGGTTTCTACTCAGTAAAACAAGCCTAAATATGTAAAGAGCTCTTATTTTTAAAGTCTCTCCTAAAAATAAGGGGTGATTCAAGAAATGAAAACTATCAGTATGGTATGGTATAATTTATTTCTCATTATTTCTTTTTCTCATCCTAATATTTTATTTTATAGTCTTAGCATATTCATATTTACTTATAAATAAAAGCATAATTACTGAAAAGAAAATGACAAAAAGTGTGTTCACTTACAAAGAATGGAATGATTGCTCAATTAAGCTACAGCTGCAGGAAAGTAAAAAAATAATTCGTGAAATATGCATGTGAAATGCACCTATACATTTTCCAGGCTCCTGCTTTCTTTCATTTGCATCTCTATGTACAGAATACTGCCCTGTGAAACAAACAGGCATATTAGACATCTCTGCACAGCTGCTGGGCAAGGTAAGTTTATTAAGACTTTAGGGTAGATATATTTAAAATACATGTCAACTTTTTCTAATGTCAGGGAAACTAATGAAGTGCATATATATATGTTCACTGTATCTTTTCTAATTCACACCTCACACAAATTTCTATATTCTCATCCTGTAGAGGCAATGCTTTTTGAGTTGTCAAACATAGAGTTGATACATCTGTATATGCATAAATATAGGTAGTGATTAAAACTGCTAGTGGATTGTAGATCAAAATCTAATATAAATAATTTTATAGCAAAATTTTCTCTACATTTTGCTTCTCTGTAAAGATACATTTTGAGGGGTAGGGAGGCAAATTCTCAAATTAGAAACATATAGACTTCAGGAAATAAAAGAAAGATTGTAAACTTATATCTTTACTAGTTACACTGGAAATGTTTTATCTAGTTTTTGGCAAGCTTTGAAAATTGAGGACTTAAAAAAAATAAGTTTGTCCATTCATGTAAGTTATGAGCAGTAGTTAAGAAAACATGAATCTGAGTTGGGTTTGTAACGTATCATAGGAGATTAAATGTGTAAAAAGCTGCATAGTCTTGTGCAATGTAACACAATGATTATTATCTACTACCCTATTTAGTATTATTATCTTTACTGTTATTACTGTACTATTGTTAGAAATCATCTCTATCCATATTGCTTAGTGAAAATATGTATCAGGGTTATATTAGGTGGACACTGACCAAAACAGTAAGCACATTGTGTTGCCCTCTGATTTGCCTGTGTGTGTCTGTCACTGAATGTATTATTTTTGGATCTTACCTGTCCACTGCGGTCAAGAATATGGAATCTGGAGCCAAAGTGTTTGAGATGGAATCCCAGCCATGCCATTTTCAGCTGTGTGATCCTGGGCAAAGCTTGCTCTGTTACAGATTCCCTCTGTAAAACGAAGATAAAAATAGAAGCTTACACCTAGGATATTTGTTAACGATTCCATGGGTTAATATATACTACTATACTAGTGCATGCTTGGTGCTAGCCACAAGATAGCCTGTGTGCCTTTCTTTAACTTTTTTTTTTTAATCAAGGAAGGTGATAAAAGGCAGCATGCATAAAATAAAAAATTAAGTCACATATAATGCCTTAGAATTGTATCTGTCATACACTGCTTTCCTGGTAACTGTGAGCAGACAAGCATATCATACGTTGAATTATACTGACGTCTATGCACTGCATTTTTAATTTTCCTATTGCAAAGAGACATGTAAGTGGATTAATAGAGGGAAAATAATTATTTTATGCACAAAGTCACTGTGGAAAATATTTTTAGTTCTTTGAAGTGTTTTTCCCACCTCTCGGCTAATTATCAAGTAGCTGCCTGATTGCTGATGACTGATGACTGATGGAGAGGAGGTTCAGCAGGTGCTAATAGTTTGGTTAGCTTAAGTGGTTCTGAGGAAGGAGCCACACATTTCTGAGGCAGACAGAGCTATGAAGATTCTCTCAAGGGCGGTGATTTGCAGGGTATGTGGAGAATTTGTGTTACAAACTGAAAAGAGTGGGATCTGAAGATTGTCTTAAATATAATTACTAATGATAATAATAGTTCTACTTCTGACAATGATGCATAAAAAGGTTCTTTGCATTTTAAACTTTGAGGAGACAAAAGAAAGTTGACAAAAACTTAGAGACAAACCTAACTTCCCTAACCTAATTATTAAAAAAATAATAACCTCTGTAGTTACATATTTTTAAAAAACTGATGTTATAGCACAGGGAACTATATTCAATGTGTTGTAATAACTTCTAATGGAAAATAATCTGAAAAAGAACCAATATATATGTATATGCATAACAATCACTTTGCTGTAAAATTGAAATTACCTATACCTCAATAAAAAATACTTTTAAAAAACTGACACATAATGAATGGTAAGTAAATCATAATGTTAAAATTGAAATAATGAATTATAACTACATAATTTTTATAAGTAATTTATTATTTATTAAAACAATGAGACTGTTGGATTATTTTACTAACTAAATGATCATGTTAAGAGACTTAAAAATTTAATTTTCCACTAGAAATAGAAATTAATATATTTCATCATTTTTATTTTACTATATAAATACAAGTAAGAATATACTTGACACTTTTTTATAACTGATGTTAAGCTATGGTACCTTATTTAAAACTAGTATATTATTTTATATTGCTTTTCTGGCGGCTTCGTCAGTAAAGAATCTGCCTGCAATGCAGAAGACCTGGGTTCAATCCCTGTTTTGGGAAGATCCCCTGGAGAAGGGAATGGCTACCCACTCCAGTACTTTTGCCTGGAGAATTCCATGTGGACAGAGGAGCCTGGTGGGCTATCGTCCATGGGGTCGCAAAGATTCGGCCACAACTGAGTGATTAATACACACACACACTCACACACTTATTATTTTAATGGAAATCTTCAATTAAAATTTCAACACACATAAATATTGTTGGACAACTTCTCCCTTTAATTTGCTGATTTAGTTGAGGCATTCTGAAAGAGGAAAAAAATGAAATTACACAGGGTTAGCAACAATGGCGAAACACAGTTCACATTTAGAAATGTGAGTGAGAGTCTAGATAGCAGGTGAGCTCTTGCCCACAGCTCACCACCTCTGCAATTTGTGAGTATCCTCAATACACAGAAGAATGTTAGGAGACAAATTTTCACCACCAACTGTTGTATCAATGCTGAGCTGAAGTATGTGATCCCAAGGCTAGCTACATAGAGTTCATTCACCTCCTCCTGAACCCAAATCTTTCCCTGCGGCCTACAGGAAAAAAAGTAAACAAAACAGAACTCAGCAAGAAGGAAGCAGGAATGTAGTTGTGGACAAAAGGAAGTGATCTCCATTGCCATGCCCCAAGCTATATGCAAGCTATATACAAAGACTTGTAGAAAGAAAGAGATTAAAATAGCTATTCTACACTAAATGTCTAGGCCTTGCCTTCATCTTCCTACCATGTAGAAGGCAGAAATGCAATAGAATATCCCACAGGTATTCACCTTTTAATCCACAGCAAACCTGTTTACTAGTAATTGTCCAATTAGACTCTAACAAGACCATATCAAGCAACACCCCTCCATGAATATGCACCTGAGAAAAATCTAGGCCAAGTCAGATGTAATAGCCCCTCTCTAGTGACTGAGCATGACTTCTCCCTCCCTGAGCCCACCCCTCACCACGCTGTAGCATGAATTATTTTTCTCATGCAACTAAAAGACATAGGTAGGGGTAAGATTACAATTAGTTTAAAGATCATCAGCTAAACTTAATCAATCCCTTATGATTCCAGAAATTCTTTTCAGCAAGTAAAATGAACTACTACCAATTTGATCTTCACAAAAACTTCCTGTAGTAAGGGCTATTTTTGCCCTATTTTATGGATAATGAAATGCTGAGATTAAGAAACTTGATCAAATTTTTATTCCAAGTAAATGGAAGAGGCAGAATTTAGTTTGAATCTAAAGTCATCCCTTTAAAAAGTATACTCCATTGTGTCCCACAATTACATAGAACGAGGTCAAATCCCAGACTCTGTTATCCTAGGAAAGTTCTATTGACTATATGATAGAATTACTATGAGAATGGCATTAAGTCATCTGTAAGTTACAGAATTGATGCTTTGGAACTGTGGTGTTGGAGAAGACTCTTGAGAGTCCTTTGGACTGCAAGGAGATCCAACCAGTCCATTCTGAAGGAGATCAACCCTGAGATTTCTTTGGAAGGAATGATGCTACAGCTGAAACTCCAGTACTTTGGCCACCTCATGAGAAGAGCTGGCTCATTGGAAAAGACTCTGATGCTGGGAGGGATTGGGGACAGGAGGAGAAGGGGACGACTGAGGATGAGATGGCTGGACGGCATCACGGACTCGATGGATGTGAGTCTGAGTGAACTCCGGGAGATGGTGATGAACAGGGAGGTCTGGCGTGCTGGGATTCATGGGGTTGCAAAGATTCAGACACGACTAAGCGACTGAAATGAACTGAACTGAGGTTCTATCTCTCTGGTCATTGATTTTTTTTTTAACCCCTCTTAACTCCCAAACGGAAGGCAATGGCACCCCACCCCAGTGCTCTTGCCTGGAAAATCCAATGGACGGAGGAGCCTGGTGGGCTGCAGTCCATGTGGTCGCTAACAGTTGGACAGACTGAGCGACTTCACTTTCATTTTTGTCTTTCATGCATTGGAGAAGGAAATGGCAACCCACTCCAGTATTCTTGCCTGGAGAATCCCAGGGATGGGGGAGCCTGGTGAGCTGCCGTCTGTGGGGTCACACAGAGTCGGACACGACTGAAGTGACTTAGCAGCAGCAGCAGCAGCAACTCCCAAACACTCTTTGCTTGCTTGGCCTTTATTCAATAGTGCTTAGTTCATCTTTCTCCAGAATGTGTTTTGTGATTACAGAAAATTTCTTCCTTCATAAATAACTATTTCAAGTCTGTTTACCTCTCCACAAACACACTAATTTTATCTCCTAACTTTAACTGAAAATTGACTGTTTTCCCTTTGGCATTTGCAGTTGGATTTTCTCTTTTTTCTTAAACTACTTCACCATGGAGTTCCAAAGCCAGGACTTTAGATAGAATATGTGTGTGTGCATGCTCAGTTGCTCAGGCTCCTCTGTCAGTGGAATTCTCCAGGCAAGAATACTGGAGTTAGTTGCCAGGCCCTCCTCCAGGGGATCTTCCCAATCCAGAGGTTGAACATGAGAATCCTGAACCTCAGGTGGATTCTTTACTGCTGAGCCAGTGTAGAAGCCCATAGACAGTACATATCATATATAAAATTTACAATATATATATATATATACATAATATTTTATAATGTATACATATACAGTGTGTATATAATACATATAAACCTTATAGACTATATTCTATGTTATTTATATTAATCTACATTTTTATTTTCAGTTCCTCAGATATCAAGAGAGTCCATAAGTGTTCACCAGAATATCACTAGAGAATAGACTCATGCCTGGCAATTAATGGGCCTCAAATTCTATTTGCTAAATGAATGACTGAATTAAAACTGAAGTCTCAGGAAATATTTATATCTATCTATCTACATAGGTTTATATATAGATATACATATATAGGGGCTTCCCAAGTGGCACTAGTGGTAAATAATTCACCTGCCAATGCAAGACACGTAAGAGACTTGGATTCGATCCATCTCAGAGTCAGGATGATCCCCTGGAGAAGGAAATGGTAACCCACTCCAGTATTTTTGCCTGGAGAATCCCATGGACAGAGGAACCCAGCAGGTTACAGACCATGGGTTCACAAAGAGATGGACATGACTGAGCAACTGAAAAGCAACAATATATAGATATAGATATATAAACCCTGAGAGAGGAAAATCAAGGAGAACACAAACTACTTCCTAGCCTTTATCTCCATAAATACGTAGAAATCCCAATAACATATAAAAGCTCAACCTGTTTCATCTAGGAAAACAAAAGAACACTGGTGTCTGATATTGCTGTGCTTCAGATCTTTAATTATATGAAAAGCACACCTAGGTCTAATTGCATCCAATTAAGATAAAATCAGAATACATTGTTGATGTTACTGACTTCATAAATCTAATGCTCAATTAGAAAATGACTCAAAACCACTGCCAAGATCTAGACAACTGTTACCTCTCCTAGAATTTCTTTTGCAAAAACAGCATACATTATAAATCACTTTGTATGCAATGAAGGTCAGTTGTCTATAGTTAATGGAATATTTTCTTCCAGGATAATTTATGCACATTACCTTTCTTTCATCAGAATATTTTTCTGGCTACATATGGCCTGATACTGAAGTGTCTCTACATTTTTAAAGACAAATATTTTAGTGGAAGAAGACATAACTGAAAAAAAGTGGAGTGAATTTATTCCATATAATTAAAATTTAGATTTTAAAATTATTCATAGTAATTAAGTAAATAATAAGTTTTTTTTAAATTTCATAACCAGAAAATTCTTAAGAAGTCTTTTTGTTATGGCATTAATCTAAACAAGGGAATATTCAAGTTATATATTGGAAGAGCTCTTGGTTTTTGAAACAGGAAAAATGATGAAGTTTAACAGAAAACAACATATTTGTAAGAAAATGTACATTTTACAAGTCAAAACTACCCAAGGTTTATGAAAGACAGCCATCTCTGAAACCTTCTTTACTTGAAATATGTGGCCAACCTGATTAAAACAATGTAGAGACAGGTCCTGTGACTCTCCAGCCAAGCAGCGTTTCTGAAAGCAATAATGTGAGATGTGTGTGTGCTAAGTCGCATCCAACTCTTGGCTACACCACGGACTGTAGCCCACCAGGCTCCTCTGTCCATGGGATTCTCCAGGCAAGAATACTGGTAGCAAGTTGCCATTTTCTCCTCCTGGGAGGTTTCCCAACCCAGAGATGGAAACCCACGTCTCCTGCATTGACAGGTAGATTCTTTATCGCAAGCGCCACTTGGGAAGTACCAATGTGAAATGACCTGGGTTTAAATCCCAAACTAACCATATACTGCTTGTCAGGTCTTGGTCAAGTTTTCTTACCTCATTTCTAAAATACAGTATTCACCAGTTTGGTGTTTTGATGAGGATTAAAATACCTATGACATGTTTAAAATAATACCTGGTTCATAGTAATTACTCTTTTAAGTGTTAGCTCTTATTTATATTCTTGAGTAACTTGTTCTGGTAAATATTTTCTCAACATGCTATAAATATTTTTTTAAGGTATAAACAGGTTAGCAATCTACCCACAAACATCAAAGTCCTTACAGACCTGTCTCAATTCGTACCTTATGCAAAAACAGTAAGAGTTTTGGAGATATATAGATACTCCAATACCTATTACATCGTTTCCTTTTTTCATCAACTTACTTATCATGCCTAAGACTTTTTTTTTTACCACCTATTTATCTACCATGTACTATTGTTTGAGATTATAATTTTTGTAATCTTAACTCTAAGCAATATTATAAAGGAAACAAACTAATGATAACTGCCTCAACTGAAGTTTCAGAGGAAATGTTTACTACTAATTTTCAGGACAACTTGGAATGTTTATACTCCAGCAATAGATGTGAAAAAGAAAAAAAAAAGCCTTGATATGTAGTATTTGCCAATTTCTGTTGTATAAATTGTGAATACCTCCACTAAGTGGGATTTCAAGCGACCATAATGATGTGGATGAACGCAGCATAAGATAAGCATACATTTGGCTCTCTTGAGCCAGTATGATTTGGTTTCAGTACATCAGTGCTTCTACCAAGAGTAGAATGCTCACCAGCTTGTGCCCTATGTACAAAATAATTTTCCCCAAAAGTAAGGAAAAAACATCCCCTATTATAGAAAAATTACAACATCCACAGAAAAACTCATGATGCTACAATGAGTGCAAATTCCAGAGCAACCAATTTCACAAATAGCTCAGATTTAGTCCTAATATCTAAAAAGCATTTTTCAAAGTATAACAGAGTGGGGAGATAGTATTCTGCAGGACTTAAATGCTGAAAATCTATGTTTTAAAAATATTTTACCTAGAACAAAATCAAGGAAAAGATGTGGGGTAAATAATGAGAAACTGAAAGCAACAACTGGGCATCAAAACACACACTGGAGAGTGAAGAACAAGATAAATATAAACTGGAAGGGGAAAAAACAACAGTTTGTATTGTACCAGCATTTTTCAGACTTTGCCATGCATACAAATCATCTGGGTTTCTTGATAAATGAAAACTGTAATTCACTAGGCATGGGAAGGGGTCTCAAATTCTGTATTTCTAATAGTTAATACTGATTCTTCTGATCTCATAACTACATTTTGAATAGGGAGGTATTAGATTATTTTAGTTACCTTTAGTTCTTCGACGATAAGAAAATGAAAACTAATTCCAGAAAAAAAATGCAGTTTAAGTAAACAGCTGAATTTTTTAAATTGAAAACTCAGTCATTTTCATGGGGAGTAAGATAGGGAAGTTTCTTAGAATGTTCATTTATCAGTTTGATGACTTACCTAGCCAGTTTGAAAAGCTGGAATGAATCTGTTGTGGCTTGAGAAGCAAGCGGACTTTTTCTAAGAAGCCATTCTTAGCTCATATGGTGATTAATCACAAGGGCTACTAGTGTGAAGAAAATCCAGGGTGTCCAAGAGATAAAAGAGATGAATCTCCCCTGGGTGTTTAGGAAAAATGTACAAGGGTCCCTTACTACCCGCTACCTTCTACCAGAGTTGGGAACTGTGGACATCGTTCAAGGCTCCAATGGTACACTGAGTCCAGCTCTAAGTCACTGTTCTCAGTCCACCTGTGGCTGCATGGAGTACGACATCTAACTGTCTCTTCCAAAGAATAGGAGGTCTCAAGCTTCTCACTAGCCTCTGTTAGTATCAGACGTTTTAGTGTGTGATTCATCCTAACAAGCATTTTCAAAAAAATCAATTTCTAAATATGTGAGTTCAGGCTGCTGTTCTTGACAGATTATTCTCCAAAGAGCATCTCCTCCGTGTTTCACGGGATAACATTTTGAGAGTTAACATATGTGGTTCCGTCTTTGCTTTCTCCTCTGTGTAAATAAATAGCATGTTCAGCATTTAGGGACAGTATGTGGCCAACTGCATGCTATTCTGAGCCATGATGGAACCTATGGCAAAAAAAAAAAATCAGCAATACTGATCCTGTCTTTGTTTAAAACTGTGATACTTTCATCATGCATTTCTGCATTAATTTTGATTTTACATTACGTTAAGTATCATTCATCATGATTACAGAGATTTTTGGGGTCCCCTTCAATTTTGTGCCCAAAGTGAATAGCTCACTCATATCTATTAGGCAGATGGAAAGACTCCAAAACTTCCTGGTCTGGGTTTTACAAAAACCTAAGCCCACTGCCTACTATGCTGTTTGCAGGAAGGTACAGAGAAGGTATGAAAGAATCTCCTTCATGAGCAATCAGAAAGTCCTTGAAATGGGGGAGGCAAACAGCTCTGTGTGTTCAAGAATGCCCTGAATGGAAGTTTTAACCCCAGCAATACTCTGTATAAGAGATAAATTTTTAAAAAATAATTTTTCCACATCTAAGGGAGATAAGATTTTAGCCGTTGGGATTCTCAGGCTTGGAAAAAGATTTCTATGCTCTGAGGACAGCATAGGAACAGCAAAAAGCCTTGAGCTACGGAAAGACCATGAAATAATAATAATAAATATCTCCTTGGCGGGATGTTAATATAAACTGAGGATTGTTAGGGGGTTACTAGAAATAAAGAAGGCTAAACTTTTTATGATTTCAGCAGACTGTGTATCTACGTGTTTGCTGAAGAGGGGCTTAAAGAATAATAAAGAAATGTGTTATTTCTTGTACATCTTGGACTAAAATTCATACCATATATCCATGTATGCTTCAATCTGATGATTCAGCTTTTTAAGTAGCATCTAGACCCTGGTTGGGGAAAGCCTAAGTAGCATTTGAAATAGCCTACTTCATGGAAGCCTACTTCTTTATGGGTATATTGTGCTGTGCTGTGCTTAGTCACCCAGTCGTGTCCAACTCTTTGCAACCCCATGGACTGTAGCCCACCAGGCTCCTCTGTCCATGGCGAGTACCAGGCAAGAATACTGGAGTAGGCTGCCATGTCCTCCTCCAGGATGGGTATATTAGATATTATAAATATAGTTATTGCTCCTGGGTCCAAATAGCTTCCAGGAATATCACTTCCTCAATCTTCCTGAAAAAAAGAGGATCCAATTGCCATGATCATATTGCCACACCAAAACTGCTAGGCCCCTAGGTGACTGGATCTGAATGGACCTGCACCCATATGAAAAGATTCTAAGGCTAAGTTGATGGCACTGAACTATTTTGAAAATCCGTAATAAGGACACCCTCACAGATCTAGTAAGCCAGTTAGAATGTGAAGGGCACTAGAATCTAAGAGTCATGTAGAATCAGGGACGATGAAGTCAGTACTAGGAATCTGCAGGATTTATACAGGATACATTTATAGGGAGAAAGAAAAAGAAAATGAAAGTCGCTCCATCATGTCCAACTCTTTGTGTCCCCATGGACTCTATAGTTCATGGAATTTTCCAGGTCAGAATACTGGAGTGGGTTGCTTTTCCCTTCTCCAGGGTATCTTCCCAACCCAGGGATCAAACCCAGGTCTCTCACATTGCAGGCAGATTCTTTACCAGCTAAGCCACAAGGGAAGCCCAAAAATACTGAAGTGGGTAGCCTATCCCTTCTCCAGTGTGTCTTTCCAACCCAGGAATCAAACCAGGACCTCCTGCATTGCAGGCAAATACTTTAACAACTGAGCTATCAGGGAAGCCATGGGGAGAAAGAGAAGTTCTGTAAAACTGAGAAACCCACTAAGCAGACAGAAGCCAAGTTGAGATATACAGAGCAAGTTCAGTTCAGTTCAGTTCAGTCGCACAGTCATGTCTGACTCTTTGCGACCCTGTGAACTGCAGCATTCCAGGCCTCCCTGTCCATCACCAACTCCCAGAGTTCACTCAGACTCACGTCCATCGAGTCGGTGATGCAAAGCAGGGTGACAATATACAGCCTTGATGTACTCCTTTTCCTATTTGAAACCAGTCTGTTGTTTCATGTTCCTTTAGTGTACCTTATTCTGCCCATCCCCCTACTGATCATCATTATCTATGACTATACCTTCCCACATAATCATTTCAGATAGATCACTGAGGCTAGAATCCAGCATATGAATTGAAACAAATAAATTCTGTGATCAGGGAGACCAATTAGGAGTATTGTGAGAGTTCACCAAATAGTGATAATAATCAAGCTCTGAATTACATGACAGGGGCTAAGGAATTAGAGAGTAGAGCACTTGTTGCTGAGACTGTGAGTAAATCTACACAGGTGCCCAGAGTTTTGCCCTTGGCAACTGAAAGGTGCCACTCATTGAGACAGAGTCACAGGCAGCACAGAAGTGTCTTCTATGGCTCTGTGAATGTGTGCATGCCATGAAGGTAGAATGGGTGGCACTCTCGCCATGCTCATTTCATCTGATTTATATATTTGTAGATTATCTACATTTTGTCCCTCTTTAGTATGATCCTTTTACAATATGGCAGAGCTGTCTGGTCCTTTAATTTTCTTCACATTGAAGGTCAACTGGAATCATTATCAGCCCTTGGAATTTTGTTCCCAATATATGTAAAATTTAACATGATATTTTCCTGAGGTTGTCCTCACGATAGTCTACACATTTAGAACATATATTGAAAATCTGAACCAAAAGCTGACCAGATTCCAATATGGAGGACATCCCAATATAAATGAGAAATTTGACTCATTTGTGTTTAAAAGTCACGTTGCCAGTCTCACTCCAGAAGAAAAGCAAATGATATTGTTATTTTTAATACTCAAACTCAGTTACCAGTTTTTTAACTGATCTGGTCATTCTGTCAGTCAGGAAATGTGATAATCCGTTTCTGTGAAACACATAGATCCAGAGAAGTTAAAAGCACACTTATCAGTATCAGGGCCCAATGGCTCCTTGGGTTCCAAAGTTTGACCCCTTCTAATGCAAATCCAAGGTCCAAGCTATATGATTTTTGTTAATTTACTTATGTTTTTAAAAACCCATTTTTTTCCATCTATAAAAATGAGATAATAGTGACCTCTACTTCGGTTGAAACTCTGTGATACTAAAAATGATATTGAAGTAACACAAACTGAAAAAGACCCTGATGCTGGGATGGACTGAACCAGGAGGATAAGGGGACAAGAGAATGAGATGGTTGGATGGCATCACCAACTCAATGGACATGAATATGAGCATGCTTCAGGAGTTGGTGATGGACAGGGAAGCCTGGCGTGCTGCAGTCCATGGCGTCATAAAGAGTTGGACATGACTGACTGAACTGAACACAAACTGTCTTGTACTAGTAAATGATCAGTAGTGTTATTATTTATGATATTATTATAATTAGGCTTCAAAGCAATATGTTATTATATATATACAAATTTCATATGTCCATTGATAGGAATTCTTCACCTGGATACATGAGTCCTTTGTCAATTATATATGTGTCCAAAATTTCTCACATTGTGACTTATCTTTGTGACTTATTTGTAATTTTAATGAAATGCAATTTTTTCAGTGTTTACCTTACCTTACCTTGCAGTCATGAAGTGGAAATGAAGGAAATGAAATAATTCAGGGGGACATACTGATAAGCTAGATGGAGAAAGAGAAATCAAGAAAAATGTCTATGTTTTTGACATGAGTAATTGTGTCATCAGTGATATCATCAACTGTAATGGGGAAAATCATAGAAATAGACGATACAATCAAAGTTTTATTTTGAATATGTTAGGTTTAAAATACTCCTTATCTATTTTGCAGATAATGTGGTTGGCTATATGTCTCATGTTCATGGGAATGCTAGTACGATGGATTTAAATTTGGCCACAAGATACTTAAAGATGTGGTATTAAATGAGAGTTCCTAAGAAGTGAGTTGATATACAGAGAAGAAAGTGCAAGAATAATGCTAAGATATACCTGAGTTTCAAGGTTTAAGGAAAGAAACGTGCAAAAGAGACTAAGTAGTTTGTTGTGAAAAAAAAAAAATCAGGACTGGTTGATGACAAAATCTAAGAAAGAAAAGTAAGGCAAGAGTAATGTTGCTGAGATGTCAAATATGATAAAATCAGATAAGTGTTAATGGACTTGGCAACAACAACAAAAAAGTTATTTTTTATATAGACAAAAGCAATTTCAACAGGTTGTCTAGAGAGAAAGAAATTGAGTGAAGTGTGAAGAAGTGCATAAAATGAGGTCAGATGCAAATCTCAAAAGTATGTCCTGTAGTACAGAAGACAATAAAAATAGAGAAGTATTTAGAGGAAAACATGGAGTCAAGGGAATTCTTTTAAATTTTATAAAAGGTAAAGGGAAATGTTCTGAAGTGGCAAGAGATCCAGAGCTCAATGGAAAAGGAGTTAAGACCAGATATGAAAGTAAACATTTGTTCCATTATGAGCAGGGAAGCCATGCTATGTAGCTACAGTACAGGTTTGTTGGTAGACAGAACAGTAAGAGTACTGAATTCACATTTTATGAAAACCATTCTAGTTGCAGTGTGGAGAATGGATTGAAGTGATTATTTTAATATTTAAAGCGAGATATGGTAAGAGCCTGAGCTAGGTGAAAATCAGAGGTGATAGAGGAAGGAAGTTATGTCAGTGTATGCCAAAACCAATAGAGTACTGTAAAGTAAAATAAAATGGAAGCTCTAAAAAAAAATAATAATAATAAATTTAAAAAAATAAATAAAAGACCATTAAAAACAAAACAAACAAAAAAAATAAAATAAAAAGAAAATAGAGTTGGGTCTTCCCTGGCAGTCCAGTGGTTAAGACTTGCACTGCAGGGAGCACAGGTTCAATTCCTGGTCAAGGATCTAAGTTTCCACAAGCCACACAGTATAGTCCAAGGAAATAAAAATTAAAATAATAAACAAAATATTTTTTTAAAGAGAACAGACTTAAGTTGTTTATTGGATTAGAGGCAGAGAAGTTATAGGTTAAAATGAAAGAATTTGAAGATGATTTCTACTTACTTCCTATGAGACAAGTGATGGCTTCTAGTTAAAGAATACTAGAGTTAGGAGGGGGGAAGTTTAGAAGAAAAATCAATTCTTATCTAATCATAAAGATTTTGAGGTGCCTGAGAGATGTGCATGTGACTCTCACATATATGCTTTCCTTTTAATTCTGTTATTATCGACCCAGAATCAAGTCTACATGCTATATACATGCTATATGCTATATATGTTTTTATTTCAATGAAAAATAATGACCAGCTTGCCTTTTTAATTATGACTTGTTTAGCTTCAAGACATATACAAAAAATAAATGCATTTAACAAATCAGTACAGAAATTGCTACTATTAAACAAACCTGAAAACACCTAATCTAATGTTCCATATCAAAAGAAGGTAGCAGTGCCTTGAGTAAAAGTAATAGAGTCAGACCCAGCGACACTAGGCTAGTTATTAAAATAACTGTTTGTGAGAGTGTAGCTTACTTATCGAGTATAGGTTACTTATATAAAACTCTTAAAAGATATAAACTACATTTCATTCATCTAATTGATATTATGACCAATGTATAAGCAGGGATATAGTTAGAATTTCCATTTCCCATCTTGACAGTGAAACATTTATTTGCTATACATATTACATATACATTGCGACTGTATGCAAATGATAGCCTAGAGAACATTTTTGTAGAAATTGGAATTTCTGTTGTTGTTTCAACCATGCTTAAGACTAGAATGAAAGTAACACATTATAATTTCTAATGTGATTCGTTTCATTTTCAGGAAGATTGTATCTTGCCTAAGGAAGATACGTTTCTTTATATGGATATTTCTCTTTCATGAAATTACTTTGTTTCACCAAAGTTTAGGTAAGGAGATAGCAATGTATCAGGAACATATTTTTAGCTCTGCTGTGGAATCTTTTAGATAATTTTAAGTTAATTATGACATCTTGTTTCAATGTTTCAGTGATACTACCTGTCATTATTAATTATCAAAATGCTATGTGGAGATTTTCATACACAGCTTCCGAATTTTGTTATTCTCTATAATACAAACATTAAAAATGACCTCATTTCATTTTCTTTTTTCTTTAAAAAGATGTGTGCAAAGTACTGTGACCAGTGACTTCATCTCAACACATGGTTTACCAGCTTAGCATGGGCAGCAGGTAAGAGGGACAATGTAAACTAGCTTCTGTGTGCCACTCACTACCACAGATTCTGAACATACATGATCAGATCTAAGAGTCAATTCCCTGTTATTATTATTGACTGTTCTTCTTCACCTCACTGTAGAGATGATAAAGTGACATTAGCAGACATTGAAACATTTTCTCAATTTCATACAACTTAGCAACTGAGCTAAAATATCAGCCTGTATCTATACATCTTGTAAATTCAAGTTCTGTCTACCACATCACAGTGGGAGTAAAACAGGTAGCTCCATAGATCCATGTAGGAATTGCTGGGCTGCGACTGTTTTCTGTGATTTCCCTGGGATTCTGGAGACATTTTACCTTTTGATGTGTGATTATCTCACTAAATCAAGTTTGTCTGAAAATAATTCACTTAAATTAATTCAAAGTATTTATGAGCTTTACTGGAAGAGAACAGATTTCTTACCAAATTTGATGGCTGAGCAAAGAAGAGCTGGGTCCCATGCAAACTGGAACTAAAACTCAGAAAACCAAGACTATGTTCTCAGCCTCCACAGCACCATATGTACTTTCTCTTCTCTATTTTTTTTTCCATATTAGTAGTATTCTTCTTCAGTCGATCCTCTTTACTCAGTGTGTATCTAGGCCACCAGAGCTAATTCTCTGATCACTACCATGACCTTCCAGAACTTTGCTGTCATCGAAAGTAGTCACTAGCCACATATGACTATTTAAATTAGAATCAATTAAATAATGTAAAAAATTCAGGTATTCTGTCTTTTTAGCCACATTTCTATCATTCCAGAAAATTCTACTGAATAGCACTGTTCAAGTTCTTCTTTGCCTATTATGTGTTGTTTATAATTTCCATGCCTCTCACTTCAAATTTTCAATTCATTTGAGATATTTTATGCAAGTTTCTAATCCCCTAAGAGAATTAGGTGTCCATCCTTGGCCCAATCACCTTTGACTAAAAAGAGAAAGATCTCTTGTGCATCTGCATCTCTATTCCTGCCCTTGAAATAGGTTAATCTATACCATTTTTATAGATTCCACATACATGTGTTAATATATGATATTTGTTTTTTACTTTCTGACTTAACTTTGCACTATATGACAGACTCTGGGTCCATCCATATCTCTATAAATGACTGCATTTCATTCCTTTTAGTGGCTGTATATATGTACCACCACCTAGATGGGTGGGATGGGGATGGATGAAAGGGAGGTCCAAGAGGGAGGGGATATAGGTATACATATAGTTAATTCATTTCATTGCACAGCAGAAACTAACAGAGCATTGTAAAGCAATTATATGCCAATAACAACAAAAAAAGATCTCTTGTACAATTTGTAGTGCATGTGAGGAGGGCAGTAAATTCTAGTATTCTCTCTTTTCTCCATTTCACAGATAGAACGTCCATTTCACAGGATTACAAACTATCTGCTAGTGTGGATTTTTCCTCCTACAAACAAGCATAAGCTTTGACTCTTTACTCTGTCCCATTCCTTTTCTTGAAAAATTTTCATTAGGCTGGAAACTGATAACTAGCAGTGAAGTGAAGCTTGCTCAGTTGTGTCCAACTCTTTGTGATCCCATGGACTATACAGTCCATTGAATTCCCAAGGCCAGAATACTGGAGTGGGTAGCCTTTCCCTTCTCCAGATCTTCCTAACTCNCTCCTACAAACAAGCATAAGCTTTGACTCTTTACTCTGTCCCATTCCTTTTCTTGAAAAATTTTCATTAGGCTGGAAACTGATAACTAGCAGTGAAGTGAAGCTTGCTCAGTTGTGTCCAACTCTTTGTGATCCCATGGACTATACAGTCCATTGAATTCCCAAGGCCAGAATACTGGAGTGGGTAGCCTTTCCCTTCTCCAGATCTTCCTAACTCAGGGATCAAATCCAGGTCTCCCGCATTGCAAAAGGATTCTTTACCAGCTGAGCCACAAGGAAGCTAGTTTAACTAGCAGATATATAGTTAAACTGGAAAAATATCCAAAATATTTTCTCTGACGTTGTTTTACTTTTAAAATTAAATAATTCAATACTAAAACATACAAAAGCTTAAAACTAATTTTTTTTTTATTTTGAGAAGGAAAACACTTTCCAACTACACTGGCAACTTCATCCCTGCTGTGTTTTGTCTTCCTGTGTCACCCTTCCTGAAATTGCTCTCATGAGCAATTTGATTTTTTTGGCTGGAATGTAAGATTGCTAATGACACAGTGAGAAATGTACATTTTTTTCAACCTAGGGCCACAAATATCAACTCATTTACCTAGGAAGTAACATCAATGGAATTTCATTCTCCACATACATCTATGGACTTGGTTATGACCTTGTTAACAACACATTTTTAGGACATCTACTAGAGCCATGGAAATGGATGTGCAAGAGAGGGGATCAAAGTTCACAATTCATTATCTACAGAGAAAATTTGCCTCTGATCACTGTTATGTGTTTTTCTGAAAATTTTACTGTGATTTAGAGAATGGTTTATGAAGATTGTGAGAACAATAAAAAAGCAAAACAACATAAAATAAAATTTCCTATTAGTATCCTCTTTTATCAAGATTTATGTCAATCCTGTGCCTCAAATGCTTTGATTATCAAGCATATTGTTATTCAACACCATTATCTGTAGGTGATTCTATCAGAGAAGTTTACCCAAATGAATCTAAACCAAATGAATCTAAACCTGAGAGACTTTTCAACGTAATTAATGTTTCTGATAATTTTGAGTTCTTTGGATGAAAGGACCTTTGAAATAAACTGCTTATTGATGTTATTACACTGCCTATCACTGTGTTTTTAATGTGACTAAGATAAGCAGTAGGTCTATTTAACAATTTTAAATGCAGTTAATATTGGGGTTAATAATCTTGTACATTTCTCATCAGACAGAAATTAAATTATCAAATATCTCTTATCACCAATATTCTCCAATATTCTTCAAAATAAATTTAACAGCAAATAAACTGTTCATCTCTAGTAATTACAGGTATAAAATTCCCTTATGCGCACTCCTTAGTTTGCATTAACACTGTCATCGCCCCTAATGTAGGCTATTTCAATACTTTCCCAGGTAGGCTCCCTGCTCCTCTTTTAATCTCTCCCTTCTCCAAACCATTCTCCACACTGTTATCTTGTTAAAGCAGAGACAAAAAACAGTTGAAACATGAGAAAGATTTTGGGGTCTATTTCAGTGTCACTTGCAGATATTATTTTATTGCTATAATATTGGATTTTCCTCATCTCTAAAATGAAAATAATAAGTCTCCCTCAGGTTTACTATGATGATCAAATGTGTAATCTATGGGCAAACATCAGACATATGATAGAAACACAATTATCCTAGTGTTATAGAGATTTGTAGAGCCTCTTTACTATGGATTAAAGACCAATCTTCTTACCAAGACAGCTAAGTCTTGCATCAAAAAATCATGTTCATTTTCAAAGCTTTTTAATATTGAGGTTCTGGACAAACCAGAAATACCAGTGTGTAATAAACAAAGCTCCATTTCTTCCAATCTTAGCCTGCACTCCTCTCTAAAGCCAAGCTGTTAACTACCTTGCTCTTTCAACCTGGAATGACCCAACTATCATTTACTTTATCCAAATCACTGATACACATAACCTTCCTACCACTTTCCTAAATAATTCTGAATTCCCACAGCAGAAATCTACCCTCTATTTTCTATTTCTAGAGTTCACAGTACCCAACTCTGAGATGCTACAGTTATTAAGTGAGATAAATTCTTATATATGCACAAATATGATGTGAATTTTTCCCCTTGAAGATTAACCTCCAGAAAATATGGAGCACCTCATCGTGAGCTCTTACAGATTTTTATTTTATAGGGAGTCCTTTATATACATAGTTAAAGAGAGATAATATAAGATACACATCGGGATGAACAGAAAAGACTGCTTTGGGACACTGACATATGAAGAAGTCCACTGGGATGTTTCTAAAAAAAAAAAAAAAAAAAGTCTCCCATACAAAAATAAAGAGCAACATGGTGAAAATGCTCCTCTCCTTTTTCCTGCCTATAGACATGATAGAGCACATAATCCCCAAAGCTGTGATAGCTGTTTTAACTGTGTGTGACTTCCTGTCTTATATCTTTAAGGGCTTGAAAATATGTATCAGCATAAGTTTAAGTTCAGTTGCTCAGTCATGTCCAATTATGTGACCTCATGGACTGCAGCACTGCCTGCCAGGCTTCCATGTTCATCATCAACTGCTGAAGCTTGCTCAAACCCATGTCCATCTAGTTGGTGATGCCATCCAACCATCTTTTCCTCTGTCGTCCCCTTCTTGTCTGCCTTCAATCTTTCCCAGCATCAGAGTCTTTTCCAGTGAGTCAGTACTTCACATCAGGTGGCAAAAGTATTGGAGTTTCAGCTTCAGCAAATAGTCCAATGAATATTCAGACTGATTTGCTTTAGGATTGACTGTTTTGATCTCCCTGCAGTCCAGGGGACTCTCAAGAGTCTTCTCCACAGTTCAAAAGCATCAGGTCTTCAGTGCTCAGCTTTCTTTATGGTCCAACTCTCACATCCATATGTGACTACTGGAAAAAATCATAGCTTTGAGTTGATAGACCTTTGTTAGCAAAGTAATGTCTCTGCTTTTTAATATGCTGTCTAGGTTGGTCATAGATTTTCTTCTAAGAAGTAAGTGTCTTTTAATTTCATGGCTGCAGTGACCATCTGCAGTGATTTTGGAGCCCCCCCAAATTACAGTCTGTCACTGTTTCCATTGTTTCCCCATCTATTTGCCATGAAGTCATGGGGCCAGATGCCATGACCTTAGTTTTCTGATTGTTGAGGTGTAAACCAACTTTTTCACTCTCCTCTTACACTTTCATCAAGGGGCTCTTTAGTTCTTCATTTTCTGCTATAAGGGTGGTGTCATCTGCGTATCTGAGGTTATTGATATTTCTCCCCTCAGTCGTGATTCCAGCTTGTGATTCATCCAGCCTCGCATTTCTCATAATGTACTCTGCATATAAGTTAAATCAGAAAGGTGACAATATACAGTCTTGATGTACTCCTTTCCCGATTTGGAAGTGGTCTGTTGTTCCATGTCCAGTTCTAACTGTTGCTTCCTAACCTGCATACAGAGTTATCAGGAGGCAGATAAGGTGGTTTGGTATTCCCATCTCTTAAAGAAATGTCCACAATTTGTTGTGATCCACACAGTCAAAGGCTTTGGCCTAGTCAATAAAGCAGAGGTAGATGCTTTTCTGGAACTCTCTTGCTTTTTTGATGATCCAATGAATGTTCGCATTTGATCTCTGGTTCCTCTGCCTTTTCTAAATCCAGCTTGACCATCTGGAATTTCATGGTTCATGTCCTATTGAAGCCTGGGTTGGAGAATTTTGAGCATTATTTTGCTAGCGTGTGAGATGAGTGCAATTGTGTGGTAGTGTGAACATTCTTTGCCATTAACATTCTTTGGCATTAACTTTCTTTGGCATTGGAATGAAAACTTCCTTTTTCCAGTTCTGTGGCCACTGCTGTGTTACGATTAGCGTACNGAGAATTTTGAGCATTATTTTGCTAGCGTGTGAGATGAGTGCAATTGTGTGGTAGTGTGAACATTCTTTGCCATTAACATTCTTTGGCATTAACTTTCTTTGGCATTGGAATGAAAACTTCCTTTTTCCAGTTCTGTGGCCACTGCTGTGTTACGATTAGCGTACTTGTGATGAAATAGCAAAAAAAAAAGATGAAGAACCTGGGTCCTCAGTAACAGTACTGAGTCACCAAACTAACCCTAATACAGCAACCCCTGGACATTTTGTCAAGAAGGTTAATTAATACCCTTGTTGTTCAATCCACTTGTGGTCAAACAACCACAGCTCAGAATACTATATACAATGCAATAAAATAAGACAAGAGTTAACAAAATGGCAACCAATTTGATTTTGACATTTTAACATGAGAAATCACTTGCTTTCAAATCAGGAACACAGCAAGAAATAAAGATGGAAGGTGATGCTCACTAATGAGCAACTAGAAATGCTTTTAAAAAAGGAATCTAGTTAATGTCTGATTGCTAACTTGTTTGTTTTCTGAGTACCTTCCAAGACAGGCAAATCACAATCACTTGAAGATACTTGTTAAAATTTTTTTATTTATTGGCCTTACCATTTTCAGATTACCAATTCAGAAGGGCTCATGGATATCCATTAAGAAAAAAGTACTCCAGAGGGATTCTTCTGTAGATTAACATAAAGGCTGTGTGTGTGTATGTTCTCAGTTGTGTCTGACTCATCGTAGCCCCATAAACTGTAACCCACCAGGCTCCTCTATCCATGGCATTCCTCAAGCACAATTACTGGAGCAGGTTGTCATTTCTTTCTTCAGGGGATCCTCCCTCCTCAGGCATTGAACTGCACCATTGCGTATCCTGTATTTGCAGGTAGATTCTTTACCACTAGTACCAATGGCAAGATGTATATTTAGAATGTTAATCCCAATAACCTCCAACTAGGGGAATCAGAACAGGGGTCCAAGCCTCTTAGACAAGTAAAACACTTTAGGAAGCTGGAACTTAGTAGGTACATGACTCTTTAGGACTCATACAAAAAAATAATATAAAATGAAAATCAGATGCACAGCAGCGATGCTGGACTCAAAGACTGGAGATCTGAAGCTGATAAACCACCTGAAGGGCTGGCTCAAGGAAGGTGAGAAGTGGAGTCTTCAAAGGGGGCTACAGCACTTCTCACTTGAAAAGATTCAAAAAGCCAGGGACTGATAGGAATGTATCAGAGATTTCAAGCTGATGGCATCTGAAAAGAAACATTTATTTTTGGCAATTAAATAAATTGAAGAACTAAGTAAGATAAATTCAAAACAGTGGCTGAGGCAAAATCAAGAGTGTTCAGAATAAAGAATGGCACTTGTGAAAGTACAAATAATGAGTACAGATGGCCTCTTCCAGAAAACGCTCGGCAAGAAAAAAAAGAAAGTTATAGAGCAGTGACAAGGGAAGCAGCCCCAAACATCAACACCTGGTCAGAACTCCACTTCCTCAAGACACTGTTCCTTTTCATTAAAAGGCACAAATGAAATCAATTATTTTGTGTTATTATATAACAGAAAAGAATTGTGTTTCATATTCATGGCAAAGAAAAAGTTTGTATTTGACTCTATCATCCATTTCAGAAAAAAAATGGCTGAATGAATACATAAATATTATATTTAATATCAATTATTCAACAATGTATTATTAATTATTATAAAACTCATCTTAAAAACAATTAAAATTATAAGGTTGGTGGAAAGAAAGATTTGAAACATAGCAAAATATTCTGGAGCACACTAACCTGTCAATAAGTTTCTAACTGTAGCATGTAAATGTCATCCTGATCTTAACCAACAGAAAGATAAACTTCCCTGTGAATAGAGCCTAAGGTGGAAGTTGGTCTGGCCAAACTACACTTGCTAGTATTTATATGATAAATGAATTATAAAATGATGTAACACTTTATAACACTGAATAACAGTGTTTATTCTCAAACATTAAAGTTATCATAATTTGCAGCTATTTCAACTTTACCACCATGGAAACTGGTGAGCACTAATTAATATATTTTTCCACTCTGTTTTTATAATCTTGTACCCAGAAATTTATCCAAGAGAGAAATTAAAGTATCTCAGATTAAATAAAATTAACACAGAGCTCCTTGTACATTACTCTTCTAAGTAGTGTCTGTTCATCACTATCAGTCAACTGCTCAGGACAAAAACGGTCACTGCTTGATAGATTCCCTAGGACTAGAGTCTACTTTTGAAACATCAATACATAAGTCGTTAAAATGGGTTAAAAACAGACTTGATTGTAGTGGCTCCACTGTAGAACAATGAGCCATCTGTTTCATTAAGTCTTTAACAGTGCTCAGTCCTTTACTTCCTCTTGGCTAAATCTGTGTTGTTGTTGTTGTTGTTTTTCTCTAGATTTGTTGAGTTTCAGCCAGCCTAATTCATAACCCTCTTCAAGAGTTGTTCTCACGATGAATAGTTGAGCATCAGCTGGCTCAGCCGCTAAATCACCACCAGAATATTACTGCCTGCCTCCTCCCCACATTCCCTTTATTTAGAAGTCTGTTTTCTCTAGCAGTGGGAGACAGCTGACATACATCTGAAAGAATATTTTATGATATAATATATTATAAAATATAAGAACACCCAACAGATATGTATTGCATATGCACTTATATATGTATATATGTAATAAAAGTGGTGTCTCACCTTTCTTATAATTTCAATGGCATAAATATCCAATATCACTTAGGAGTCATCATGAAAATGATGCCATTGTGGCAGATACTATTAATTGTCTTTTCACTGTTCTCTTTATCACCTTTCCTTTTTCTAAAGATAAGCCTGATTTGACTTAGTTACATCAACTTAGCCATTTGCTTTTTGCTTTCTCTCTAGAGGAAGTAGTCCTGATTAGATCTCAAAGATGTTTTACTAACTTATTTTATTAAGAAAAAAGAACCATTAAATTAATCATTCATATGCTTGCAAGCATGTGTGCATGCAAGTCACTTAAGTTGTGTCCAACTCTTTGCGACCATGTGAACTGTAGCCCACCAGGCTCTTCCATCCAGGGGATTCTCTAGGCAAGAATACTGGAGTGGGTTGCCATGCCCTTCTCCAGGGGATCTTCCTGACCCAGGGATCAAATCTGTGTTCCCTAAGTCGCTGACACTGGCAGGCAGGTTCCTTGCCACTAGCACCACCTGGAAAGCTTAAGAAACTATAAATAAGAATATACTGTACACCAGACACACATAGCAATAAGTTCTTTTGGAAGAAATGTTGGGGAAANTGCCCTTCTCCAGGGGATCTTCCTGACCCAGGGATCAAATCTGTGTTCCCTAAGTCGCTGACACTGGCAGGCAGGTTCCTTGCCACTAGCACCACCTGGAAAGCTTAAGAAACTATAAATAAGAATATACTGTACACCAGACACACATAGCAATAAGTTCTTTTGGAAGAAATGTTGGGGAAACCTCTGCTGACAGAACAGTCATAATGAATAATATGCAGGTAGTCATAAGGGGAGCAATAAAATAAGTGAAATCTGACTGGAAAATTAAGGTAGATGTCTTCAGGGAACAGACTACCCTATGACAAGTAGGAGTTTGCTAGAAAAAATAAATAGAAAATGGACTGTGTCAGGCAAAAGGAAAAGCTCAGTAACATAACATAGTAAATCACAACACAGTGCATCCAGGTAATGGATGTGACACAAGGTATAAGAAATGAGGAGGCATAGATTATGACTGGAGCTAGGACCTACAGGACTCTGTGTGCCAAGCTCCCCCATCCCCCCCCCAAAAAAAAAATCCTGACGGTTTTAGACTGTGCATGGGTATGGATATGACATAAGATTTATATTCTAAAGACACTATTTGGTCTTTAGGAGGAGAATGTAACATAGATTGTAACAGAGTCACATACCTTATAACTATCCAGATACAGTGTCATTGGAGATGGACTGATGTAAAGCATATGTGGCAGTTAATATCAACAATGACGGTGAGCAAGTGAATGTGGAAAATTAGGAGATGGTGCTTTTGGTGCTTTTTGATTAAATTCTGATTTCTAGTTTAGGTCATTGACAATATTGTGAGGCCATTAACAGAGATTTAAAATTATGTGGGTGAAATAGATGTATAAAGTATAGAAAGTAGGTTTCTTATGGCAACTCTGTTTTTAGTTTTTAAAGGAACCTCCACCCTGTATTCTATAGTGACTGCACCAATTTTCATTCCCACCAACAGTGCACGAGGGTTCCCTTTACTTCACACCCTCTCCATATGTCCTATGATCCAGCAAGCCCACCCCTGGGCATATACCCGGAGAAAACAAACTGGAAAAGATACATGAACACAATGTTCACAGAGGCACTATCCACAACAGGTAAAACAGGGATGCAACCTAAATGTCCATTGACAGATAAATGGATAAGGAAGAAGTGATGTGTGTGTGTGTGTGTGTGTGTGTGTATCCTTATATCAACATAATATAATATAAATATCCTAATTGCCAAATTAAGACTTACATTGAAGAAAGTAGGGAAAACCACTAGACCATTCAGGTATGACCTAAATCAAATTCCTTATGATTATACAGTGGAAGTGAGAAATAGATTTAAGGGCCTAGATCTGATAGAGTGCCTGATGAAGGATGGATGCAGGTTTGTGACATTGTACAGGAGACAGGGATCAAGACCATCTCCATGGAAAAGAAATGCAAAAAAGCAAAATGGCTGTCTGAGGAGGCCTTACAAATGTGAAGAGGCCTTCTCTTATGTGAAAAGAAGAGAAGCGAAAAGCAAAGGAGAAAAGAAAAGATACAAGCATCTGAATGCAGAGTTCCAAGAATAGCAAGGAGAGACAAGAAAACCTTCCTCAGCAATGAATGCAAAGAAATAGAGGGAAAGAACAGAATGGGAAAGACTAGAGATCTCTTCAAGAAAATTAGAGATACCAAGGGAACATTTCATGTAAAGAAGAGCTCAATAAAGGACAGAAATGGTATGGACCTAACAGAAGCAAAAGATATTAAGAAGAGGTGGCAAGAAAACACAGGAGAACTGTACAAAAAAGAGCTTCACAACCAAGATAATCACAATAGTATGATCACTCACCTAGAGCCAGACATCCTGGAATATGAAGTCAAGCAGGCCTTAGAAAGCATCACTACGAACAAAGCTAGTGGAGCTGATGGAATTCCAGTTGAGCTGTTTCGAATCCTGGAAGATGATGCTGTGAAAGTGGTGCACTCAATATGCCAGCAAATTTGGACAACTCAGCAGTGGCCACAGGACTGGGAAAGGTCAGTTTTCATTCCAATCTCAAAGAAAAGCAATGCCAAAGAATGCTCAAACTACCGCCCAATTGCACTCATCTCACAGGCTAGTAAAATAATGCTCAAAATTCTCCAAGCCAGGCTTCAGCAATACGTGAACCGTGAACTTCCAGATGTTCAAGCTGGTTTGGAAAAGGCAGAGGAACCAGAGATCAAATTTCCAACATCCGCTGGATCATGGAAAAATCAAAAGAGTTCCAGAAAACATCTATTTCTGCTTTATTGACTATGCCAAAGCCTCTAACTGTGTGGATCACAATAAACTGTGTAAAATTCTGAGAGATGGGACTACCAGACCACCTGACCTGCCTCTTGGGAAACCTATAGTCAGGTCAGGAAGGAACTGTTCAAACTGGACATGGAACAACAGACTGGTTCCAAATAGGAAAAGGAGTACGTCAAGGCTGTACATTGTCACCCTGTTTATTTAACTTCTATGCAGAGTACATCATGAGAAACGCTGGGCTGGAAGAAGCAGAAGCTGGAATCAAGATTGCTGGGAGAAATATCAATAACCTCAGATATGCAGATGCCACCACCCTTATGGCAGAAAGTAAAGAGGATCTAAAAAGCCTCTTGATGAAAGTGAAAGAGGAGAGTGAAAAGTTGGCTTAAAGCTCAACATTCAGAAAACGAAGATCATGGCATCTGGTCCCATCACTTCATGGGAAACAGATGGGGAAACAGTGGAAACAGTGTCAGATTTTATTTTTGGGGGGGCTCCAAAATGACTGCAGATGGTGATTGCAGTCATGAAATTAAAAGACACTTACTCCTTGGAAGGAAAGTTATGACCAAACTAAATAGCATATTCAAAAGCAAAGACATTACTTTGCCAACAAACGTCCGTCTAGTCAAGGATATGGTTTTTCCAGTAGTCATGTATGGATGTGAGAGTTGGACTGTGAAGAGAGCTGAGCATGCTTTTGAATTGTGGTGTTGGAGAAGATTCTTGAGAGTCCCTTGGACTGCAAAGAGATCCAACCAGTCCATTCTAAAGGAGATCAGTCCTGGGTATTCTTTGGAAGGAATGATGCCAAAACTGAAACTCCAATACTTCAGCCACCTCATGTGAAGAGTTGACTCACTGGAGAAGACTCTGATGTTTGGAGGGATTAGGGGCAGGAGGAGAAGGGGATGACAGAGGATGAGATGGCTGGATGGCATCCCTGACTCAATGGACATGAGTTTGCGTGAACTCTAGGAGTTGGTGATGGACAGGGAGGCCTGGCATGCTGCAATTCATGGGGTCTCAAAGAGTCAGACACAACTGAACAACTGAACTGAACTGATATGTATATATAAACACACATGCGCACACATACAGTGGAATACCACTCAGCCATAAAAAATAATGTAATAATGCCATTTGCAACAACAGGGGTAGACCTAGAAATTATTATACCAAGTGAAGTAAGTCAGAAGGAGAAAGACAAATATAATATGGTATCATTTATATGTGAAATCTAAAATATGATACAAAGGAACTTATGTACTAAAGAGAAACAGATTGACAGAGGAAAGAGGGTGGGGAATGAATAAATTAGAAATTTGGGATTAACAGATACAAATTATTATATATATAATAGATAAGCAGCAAGGTCCTACTGTATGGCACAGGGAACTACATTCAATATACTATAATAAACCACCATGGAAAAAAAAAACATGAAAAATAATATATACGGTGTTGGAGAAGACTCTTGAGAGTCCCTTGGACTGCAAGGAGATCCAGCCAGTTCATTCTGAGGGAGATCAACCCTGGGATTTCTTTGGAAGGAATGATGCTAAAGCTGAGACTCCAGTACTTTGACCACCTCATGTGAAGAGTTGACTCATTGGAAAAGACTCTGATGCTGGGAGGGATTGGGGGCAGGAGGAGAAGGGGACGACCGAGGATGAGATGGCTGGATGGCATCACGGACTCGATGGGTGTGAGCCTGAGCAACTCCTNTAAAGCTGAGACTCCAGTACTTTGACCACCTCATGTGAAGAGTTGACTCATTGGAAAAGACTCTGATGCTGGGAGGGATTGGGGGCAGGAGGAGAAGGGGACGACCGAGGATGAGATGGCTGGATGGCATCACGGACTCGATGGGTGTGAGTCTGAGTGAACTCCGGGAGATGGTGATGGATAGGGAGGCCTGGCGTGCTCCAATTCATGGGGTCGCAAAGAGTCGGACATGACTGAGCGACTGAACTGAACAGAACTGAACTGATGGACATATTATGTATACATATATATATATATTTAAAATATCTGAATCAATCTTCTGTACACCAGAAACTAACACAACATTTAAAATCACTATATGTCAGTTCAAAAATGCATTTTAAAAATGATTTTCTTTTTAGACATATTGAGCTTGAGATCTGTGAGGTCCATTTGAACAGACACTCAAGCATCAAAACTCAAGAGTGAAGTCTATGTTAGAACTGAGATTTAAGAGTTATCAACATCAATAGTGATCAATAATAAAAAAAAAAAATGCAAGTACCTACAGAGCGTTGGGAGCAAGAAGAGAGTGTTGAGGCTAGGAAACTCAGGGCTTTCTGTATATTTGGAATATAAGAAAATCCAGGAAAACAAACAGGAAGAAATGCTGGAGAGGTGGGAGAGAAATAAACCTTTTTTAGAAGGTGGACATCAATATAAAAAGATATTTGAAGAAAGTAACATTTTAAAGTTAAAAAGACAAGTAACATAAAACTGAATAGTAGTAGTAGTACTCACTGGGTTTATTATTAGTGATAAATTCCTAATTTTGAATATTTTTAAATGCATTGCCAATATGTATGGGCTTCCCAAGTGGTTCAGTGGTAAAGAATTTGTCTGCCAATGTAGGAGACGCAGGAGACATGGGTTGGATCACTGGGTTGGAAAGATCCCCTAGAGTAGAAAGTGGAAACCTGCTCTAGAATTCTTGCTGGGAAAACCCCATAGACAGAGGAGCATGGTGGGCTACAGTCAGACACGACTAAGCACATATGCATGCACACATGCCAATACATATAAAAGTGACTTCAACCCATGAATCAGTACAGCTTCCAAACAAATAATGTTGTTTCTTTTCCTATATATAAACTTCCAAATGGTATAATAATCAAGATTCCATATCATGAAAACAAAACTGTTACATTCTACTCATTGATTTCTCTACTTCTGAGTAATTTTAAGATACTAATCCTCAAAATTTTTACGTCAAAAGTTTAAAGGTAATAAAAGGGCAATAATCAATTGGTTTTGAAGCTCTCTTCCAGGCTACAGTCAAAATATAAAACGTTTTTTCTTCAAACATTGTATATTTCAAGAATTTTCTCTTTTATATGTGAACATCCATATCAATTTGTACTTTTCTTGTGGATTTTATGACTGTCCATATGGAATTATATTATTGTATGTAAATATAGCTCACTTCAGTTCAGTTCAGTTCAGTCGCTGTCATGTCCGACTCTTTGCGACCCCATAAATTGCAGCATGCCAGGCCTCCCTGTCCATCACCAACTCCTGGAGTTCACTCAAACTCACGTCCATCGAATGATTCTGGGAAAGATTGAAGGCAGGAGGATAAGGGGATGACACAGGAAGAGCTGTCTCTTATACACATCTAGATGTGTATAAGAGACAGATTGTATGTAAATATAGCTCACTTCAGTTCAGTTCAGTTCAGTCGCTGTCATGTCCGACTCTTTGCGACCCCATAAATTGCAGCATGCCAGGCCTCCCTGTCCATCACCAACTCCTGGAGTTCACTCAAACTCACGTCCATCGAGTCGGTGATCCCATCCACCCATCTCATCCTCTATTGTCCCCTTTTCCTCCTACCCCAATCACCCCAAGCATCAGAGTCTTTTCCAATGAGCAAACTCTTCACATGAGGTGGCCAAAGTACTGGAGTTTCAGCTTTAGCATCAGTCCTTCCAATGAACACCCAGGGCTGATCTCCTTTAGAATGGACTGGTTGGATCTCTCTGCCATCCAAGGGACTCTCAAGAGTCTTCTCCAACACCACAGTTCAAAAGCATCAATTCTTCGGTGCTCAGCTCTCTTCACAGTCCAACTCTCACATCCATACAAGACTACTGGAAAAACCATAGCCTTGACTAGATGGACCTTTGTTGGCAAAGTAATGTCTCTGCTTTTGAATATGCTATCTAGGTTGGTCATAACTTTCCTTCCAAGGAGTAAGCGTCTTTTAATTTCATGGCTGCAATCACCATCTGCAGTGATTTTGGAGCCCAAAAAAATAAAGTCTGACACTGTTTCCACTGTTTCCCCATCTATTTGCCATGAAGTGATGGGACCGATGCTATGATCTTAGTTTTCTGAATGTTGAGCTTTAAGTCAACTTTTTCACTCTCCTCTTTCACTTTCATCACTTCACATATACTTAAATCTCCTTAACGATGGATGAGAACCATTATTTTCCCTTTGAATAGTACAAAGCACTGAAACAAGATTCTGCATGAAATATATATACAGCAAATCTATGGTCAAATGAATACCACAATAAATGAACACACTAAAACACAAAAATGGAAAAAATCTCCAAAATCTTGAACCCAGGTATATGAGTGTTGACTGTAAAATAACATGAACCATGTAAATAATTGAAATCTGCCAACTACAGTAGCCAGGATAGAGACAGGAAACAGAATGGCATGGTATTATGAGTGTGAGTTACATGCAATTTGATTTAGGAAAATCACAGGTTGCCGATCTATTTGTGTAGTCTTAGATAATGACAATTTTGGCTAGTCATTTCGGAATGACTAATGATAATGTCAATAACAGGCAACTCTGTCCTTCCCTGGAGTTATTGAAATCTGTCAAAATCATGAATTGATGTGTTCCTTAGTGTTCCTGTGCATTGCCAGAAACTAATTTTCCCTAGCCATGGAAATTAGATCATTGCTGAACAAACATGTATGCTGAAATATTATACACTAAGGAGAGTGAGGTTAGGGGACAAAAGTCAAAATACTCACCTTTTGACCATTATTGTCAAGCCTAAGTTCATCCTGTGTTTCAGAATAAAAGGCACTCCTCTTACAGGTATTTTGAATTTGATTTCTGTTATACCATATATTTTGATTAAGTAAGCTTATTAGAGAGTGCACAGCTTCACAATAACACTTTTTACTTATCCTACAGAAAGAAATGTCATTTTCTATACAAAAGTTAATTCAAATCACTTCCAGTTATGTAGTCAGTCAAGGAACTCTGGACTCAACTAACTGTGCTCATTTGCAAGAACACACTGGGCCCATTTAGGATGATTAAGCTTGCTGTTTGCACAATGATACTAATATTCTTAAACATAAAAACTAGGCTCTAATTAAAATTAAAAGCTTCTGCACAACAAAGGAAACTATAAGCAAGGTGAAAAGACAGCCTTCGGAATGGGAGAAAATAATAGCAAATGAAGCAACTGACAAACAACTAATCTCAAAAATATACAAGCAACTTATACAGCTCAATTCCAGAAAAATAAACGATCCAATCAAAAAATGGGCCAAAGAACTAAATAGACATTTCTCCAAAGAAGACATATGGATGGCTAACAAACACATGAAAAGATGCTCAACGTCGCTCATTATCAGAGAAATGCAAATCAAGACCACAATGAGATACCACTTCACTCCAGTCAGAATGGCTGTGATCCAAAAGTCTACAAGCAATAAATGAGGGAGA
>SJYX01024063.1:168430-179131 GCA_006410675.1 Oreotragus oreotragus | reverse complement strand
CATTAAAAAGAATACATTTGAATCAGTTCTAATAAGATGGATGAAACTGGAACCGATTATACAGAGTGAAGTAAGCCAGAAAGAAAAACACCAATACAGTATACTAACACATATATATGGAATTTAGAAAGATGGTAATGAGGACCCTGTATGCAGGCCAGCAAAAGAGACACAGATGTGTAGAGCGGACTTTTGGACTCTGAGGGAGAGGGAGAGGGTGGGATGATTTGGGAGAACAGCATTGAAATATGTATACTATCATGTAAGAAACGAATTGCCAGTCTGTGTTCAATGCAGGATGCTTGGGGCTGGTGTATGGGGATGATCCGGAGGGATGATGTGGGGTGGGAGGTGGGAGGGGGGTTCATGTTTGGGAGTTCGTGTACACCCGTGGCAGATTCATGTCAGTGTATGCCAAAAAAATAAAAATGAAAATAAATTAAAAAAAAAAAACATACTAGGCTCAAAATAAGTAAAAACACAGCAATTATAAATACTAAGAAACAGAATGAAAGTTACTTTAATTCTGTCAATCTCTGTAAACCCTGTAGAGTTTTCACTTGCATTTAAATTTAAGCCAGTCAAACAGTGAAAACTATAAAGTTCAATCTATTTATTTAGCAAGCACATATTTTAGTGGAATTTATCAAGCATAAATCATATGTGGAAAAAAGACTTTTATGTCTGAAGGCCATTACTTTTATGCATCATCAGATTATGATACAAATTTTTATCTTACATTCTGATTATTTATATGTAATACATTATTATTTCCCTACATTTACTGTGCTTCTTAATGAGAGGTAATATGCTTGATTATATTACAACCCCCCCATAAGTCCTCTTGACCACTATCTACTTCCTTGCATAATATATTTGTTAAATAAATGCAAATGATGTTTGTATTTTAATAAAAATGTAATATTTGTAATTATTAGTATATCACCAGTGAAATTTTAATAATCAGTAAGATTTGTCTTATATTTAGATTATAAAAATGGTACATCACAATTTCAGAGAACAAAGACAATAGGATACCTCTCATAAAATGATATAATAGCATATGAATTTGAAAAACTGTCTCTACATTCACTAATCCAACAAGTATGTAATGACTGTTCAAATGTGGAAGCATGCTTCTGTATACAAGAGAAACAAAAAACCCTTGCCTTCGTGGGGGTTGATATAAAGAAAAGCAGGTGGATAGCAGTAAATATTTTTAAAAAACAGAGCAAGAAATGTGACATTGTGTTATAAATGATAAGGGGAAGAAGAATTTTAAACTGATTTATCAGGACTAAGGGTTAAATAAAATAACATAATGTGTAATACTCTCTCACACACACATATGGCAGGGCTTCCAGGTGATGCTAGTGGTAAAGATCTCTTTTGTCAATGGAGATGTAAGAGAAATTGGTTCGAGCCCTGGGTTGACAGATTCCCTGGAGGAGGGCACAGCAACCCACTCGAGTATTCTTGTCTGGAGAATCTCATGGACAGAGGGGCTGGAAAGGCTACAGTCCATGGGATCACAAAAAGTTGGACATTACTGAAGCTACATAGTATGCGTGCACATACATATATATATTCCTTGCTGCTGCTACTGCTGCTGCTAAGTTGTGTCAGTCGTGTCCGACTCTGTGCGACCCCATAGAGGGCAGCCCACCAGGCTCCCCCATCCCTGGGATTCTCCAGCAAGAACACTGGGGTGGGTTGCCATTGCCTTCTCCAATGCATGAAAGTGAAAAGTGAAAGTGAAGTCACTCAGTCGTGTCCAACTCTTAGCGACCCCAAAGACTGTGTAGCCCACCAGGCTCCTCCATCCACGGGGTTTTCCAGGCAAGAGTACTGGGGTGGGGTGCCGTTGCCTTCTCTGACAAGCACACATTATGTTTATGTATATATATATATACATACACACACATATACACGGCAAATATATATTTGCTAATATATATAGCAAAAGGTGAAGGCTATCAAGAAAGCATACCATCAAGAAAATGGAGTAAGTCAATATATTTTGGATCAAGTTACTCTGCTATAGACACTGTCAAAAGAATAAGAAGACAAGACACAAACTGAGAGAAAATATTTGCAAAGACATATAATAATGGCAGAAAGCAAAAAGGAACTAAAAGTCTTTTGATGAGCGGGAAAGAAAAGAGTGAACAAACTGGCTTAAAATTCAACATTCAACAAAAAAGATCATGGCATCTGGTCCCATCACTTCAGGGCAAATAGAATGGGGAAAAGTGGAAACAGTGACAGATATCTTCTTGGGCTCCAAAGTCACTGCAGACGGTAATGGCAGCCATGAAATTAAAAAATGCTTACTCTTCGAAAGAAAGCAATGACAAACCTAGATAGTGTATTCAAAAGCAGAGCCATCCCTTGCAAACAAAGGTCCATAGAGTCAAAGCTATGATTTTTCCAGTAGTCATGTACGGATCTGAGAGCTGGAGCATAAAATAGGACGAACATCGAAGAACTGATGCATTCAAATTGTGGTGCTGAATAAGACTCTCGAGAGTTCTGTGGATTGCAACGAGAACAAACCAGGCAATCCTAAAGAAAATCAACCCTGAATATTCATTAGAAGGACTGATGCTGAAGCTGAAGATCCAATACTTTAGCCACTTGATGCAAAGAACCAAATCATTGGAAAAGACCCTGATGCTGGAGAAGATCGAGGATAGTAGGAGAAGGGGGTGACAGAGGATGAGACGGTTGAACAGCATCACTGACTCAACAGACATGAGTTTGAGCAAACTCTGGGAGATATTGAAGGGCACAGAAGCCTGTTGTGCTGCAGTCCACGGGGTCGCAAAGAGTTGTATATGACTTAGAAACTGAACAATAACAACAACAAATATGGTAAATAATTGTTTTCCAAAATCTACTAAGAACTCTTAAAACTCAGTGACAAGAAAACAAGTAACCCAAATAAAAAATAGACAAGGATCTATATAGGTGCCTTACCTAAAAAGCTAAGTAGTTGGCACTGGCAGCTAAGCATATGAAAAGATAGTTAGTATCAGTTATTAGAAAATTAAAATTAAAAAAAATGAGATGCCACTCTAGAATGGCTAATATCCTAAACACTACAATGTCAGAATAAAGGAGGTAATAGAGTTTTAATATTTCATTATAGCCTAGTAGTACTAGTTGACTTTTTAAATTATGTGCATTTATTACTCTCCTAAGAATAAGAATAGTTAAAACAAAAGATGAAACAGAATAATAGGATGAGGAGGAGTAAAAACTTTCAAAGGCTGATGGTTCTGACAGTTCCCCATGTATGGGGTGCACACAAAACTGTTACCAGTACTGTACAGCCATTGTTGGAATTGAGACAAGCACCCAAGTTCTCTCTAGGTAGAATATTTAAAGAACAAAGAAATTTTCAACTTTCCATAATTATATTTAACAATGTATCTTTTTAAGCAAGAAATGATGGCCCTCAATTACTTGAACTGCTCCAAAGGCATTTGAAATATTCATCTGAATACACACACACCCAAAAAGTCAATTTCTACAGTTTATATTCTTGCTTTAATGGCCTTTCTATTTCTTATAGTATGACATATCTAAACTAAAAGATCACAGTGTTCTTTCTACTGCATTAGGTATTATATTTCAGAAGTGGAAACTTATCTGTTTCATTTCAGCAGTTCATAATTCTTCAGGATTTTCTCCTCCTTTATTTGGTGTAGTAACTCCAAGCAAACATACACGCACTAACATATCCATATACATGTTGCTGTTGTTGTTCTGTCACTAAGTCATGTCTGACTCTTTGCAACACCATGGAATATAGCATGCCAGGCTTCCTTGTCCTTCATTATCTTCCACTGTTTGCTCAAACTCATGTCCATTGAGTCAATGATGCCAACCAACCATCTCACTCACTGTTGCCTCTTTCTCCTCCTGCTCTCAGCCTTCCTAGCATCACAGTTAGTGTTCAACTGAAAGAGGTTTGGCTACTATCATTTCTTTACAATAAGAGAAATTTCATTTTTAAAAGACTCAAGAAACTCATTATTTTTAAAAAAGGTTATCATATTTCACACCAGTTAAACATAAGCACAAACATGGTGGAGGACTGTGGAGCTCAAACTTTCTTTCAGGGCAGATGGATCAAGAGAGGGCATGGGTTTCCTTATCTAAAATATTAGATGTATGGTGAAGAAGGAAAATGTGAAGCCTGAATTCTGTCAATGGTCAAACATGAAAACTCATGTCAAAATTGTTACTACATTTTCGCTTACAAAAGTCAGATATAAGCTTGATGTTTTTTTAACATCATCAAGGACTGCATCTTTCACTTAATGCTGCTGCTGCTGCTGCTGCTGCTAAGTCACTTCAGTCGTGTCCGACTCTGTGTGACCCCATAGACGGTAGTCCACCAGGCTCCCCCGTCCCTGGGGTTCTCCAGGCAAGAATACTGGAGTGGGTTGCCATCACTTAATGCTGTTAAACCCCAAGATGACAGATGCGTCAGTGTGTCCCANTGCTGCTAAGTCACTTCAGTCGTGTCCGACTCTGTGTGACCCCATAGACGGTAGTCCACCAGGCTCCCCCGTCCCTGGGGTTCTCCAGGCAAGAATACTGGAGTGGGTTGCCATCACTTAATGCTGTTAAACCCCAAGATGACAGATGCGTCAGTGTGTCCCATTTGCCGAAGTGTAGCTATACATTTAAATAGTTCAAATAACTTAAAAACATACTAAGAATGTTAGAACACCCTTCCTGTTAATATCTATTTTTATTTACCCTCCAATTAAAATTTTTACTATTTTAAATATTTTGTCTTAAACCTCTTATCTGGGATCACATTTCATTTGCCTGAGGAATACATTTTAACACTTGCTTTCAGATGACTTGCTGATACAAATTTTCTTAGTTTTTGTTGTAAAAGACATCCATATTTACTTTCATTCTTAAAATAATACTTTTAACCTGATATAAAACTCTAGGTTTGTACTTAATTTTCTCAAAAGATGCTAATACACTGTCTTTCAGTTTCTATTTTTTTCTTAGAGAAGTCTGCTCAGTTTATCACTGCTTTCAAAATAGTGTGTCTATTATTTGTCCTTCTGAACACTATTAATAATTCACTTTTTTATTTTCAGCAATTTCACTGTGATTTTATGTGGTATAATTAATTATAACCAAACTGATTTATTAGTCATTTTCAACTCTGTATTGATATTGTATTCAATATTGTATTCAATCTTTAAAAATTCTTCACCATTTCTCATAATTTGCTGCTTTGGTTTCCTTTTCCTCTACCTTCCTCTTGGGAATCTAATTTCATATGTTCAGACATTATTGTGTCCTCTATGTCTCGCACTTTCTCCTCTGTATTTTCCAACATTTTGTCAATGTTTTAACCTGGATATTTCCTTCAATTCTGTATTCTAGTTCACTTATTCTCTTTTCAGACATATCAGATCTGTTATTACCTCTATCTACTGAGAAAGGTCTGTATAGTCAAAGCTGTGGTTTTTCCAATAGTCATGTCTGCTTGTAAGAGTTGGACCATATATAAAGCTGAGTGCCAGAGAATTGTGGTTTCAAATGGTGATATGGAGAAGATTATTGAGAATTGTTTGGACTTCAAGGAGATCAAATGATTCAGCCCTAAAGGAAATCAACCCTTAATATTCAATGGATGGCCTGATGCTGAAACTCCAATACTTTGGTAACTGGATGTGAAGAAGTAACTAATTGGAAAAGACCCTGATTCTGGGAAAGATTGAAGGCAGGAGGATAAGGGGATGACACAGGAAGAGATGGTTGGACGGCATCACTGATTCAATGGACATGAGTCTGAGCAAGCTCTGGGAGTTGGTGAAGGACAGGGAAGCCTGGCATGCTGCAGTCTATGGTGTAACAAAGAGTTGAACACAACTGAGTGACTAAACTACAAAAACTGAGGTTTAGAANAATGGACATGAGTCTGAGCAAGCTCTGGGAGTTGGTGAAGGACAGGGAAGCCTGGCATGCTGCAGTCTATGGTGTAACAAAGAGTTGAACACAACTGAGTGACTAAACTACAAAAACTGAGGTTTAGAAAAACAACAACTGAGGCTTAGAAAAAAAATTAAAGACTCAACTGTTAGAATAATTTTACATTTATAGAGCTTCTCTTTTTATTAATATCTTATGTTAACATGGTACATTTGTTCCAATTCCTATACTAATAGTGGTATGTTACTATTGACACAAGTCTATTGCTTATTCAGACTTTTCAAGCTTTCATCTATTGCCCTTTTCTGTTCCAGAATACAATGCAAGATACTACATTACATTTAATCATATTACATGCTTCAGTTATTCTTGATATGACAGTTTCTCAGATTTTCTTTCTTTTTTTTTATGACCTTGGCAATTCTGAAGACTATTGGTCAGGTATACTGTAAAACACCCTTATGAAATTTATCTGATATTTGGAATTTTCATGATTATACTGAGGTTGACTGAGAGAGCCAGGCTGTGACAGTGCAGGAACAGCCAAGAGGAGCTACCCCATCGGGGTCAGGGGCAGTGGCCGAGATGAGCTACCCTACGTCCGAGGTCAGGGACGGCAGCTGAGATGAGCTTCCCCATGTCTGAGGTCAGGGGTGGCTGCCGAGAGGAGCAACCCCACATCCAAGGAGTGGTGGCTGTGCGGGTACAGAGGGCCAAGAGGAGCTACTCCACATTCAAGGTCAGGAGGGGCAACTCGTCCAAGGCAAAGAGCAGCAGCTGTGCTTTAATGGAGCAGCCATAAAGAGAAACCCCATGTCCAAGGTAAGAGAAACCCAAGTAAGATGGTAGGTGTTGTGAGAGGGCATTAGAGGGAAGACACACTGAAACCATAATCACAGAAAACTAGCCCATCTGAACACACAGACCACAGCACTGTCTAACTCAATGAAACTAAGCCATGCCATATGGGGCAAACCAAGACGGATGGGTCAAGGTGGAGAGGTGTGACAGAATGTGGTCCACTGGAGAAGGGAATGGCAAACCACTTCAGTATTCTTGCCTTGAGAACCCCATGAACAGTATGAAAAGGCAAAACGATAGGATACTGAAAGAGGAACTCCCCAGGTCAGTACATGCCCAATATGCTACTGGAGAGGAGTGGAGAAATAATTCCAGAAAGAATGAAGGGATGGAGCCAAAGCAAAAACAATACCCAGTTGTGGATGTGACTAATGATAGAAGCAAGGTCCAATGCTATAAAAAGCAATATTGCATAGGAATCTGGAATGTTAGGTACATGGATCAGGGCACATTGGAAGTGGTCAAACAAGAGATGGCAAGAGTGAACGTGGACATTCTAGGAATCAGCGAACTAAAATGGAGTGGAATGGGTGAATTTAACTAAGATGACCATTATATCTACTACTGTGGACAGGAATCCCTCAGAAGAAATGGAGCTGCCATCATGGTCAACAAAAGAGTCCAAAATACAGTATTTGGATGCAATCTCAAAAATGACAGAATGATAGCTGTTCATTTCCAAGGCAAACCATTCAGTATCACAGTAATCCAAGCCTATGCCCCAACCAGTAACACTGAGGAAGCTGAAGTTGAACGGTTTTATGAAGAACTACAACACCTTCTAGAATTAACACCCAAAAAAGATGTCCTTTTCATTATAAGGGACTGGAAAGCAAAAGTAGGAAGTCAAGAAACACCTGGCGTAAGGGCAAACTTGGCCTTGGGAGTACAGTATGAAGCAGGGCAAAGGCTAATAGAGTTTTGCCAAGAGAACACACTGGTCATAGCAAACACCCTCTTCCAACAACACAAGAGAAGACTCTACACATGGACATCACCAGATGATCAACACTGAAATCAGATTGATTATATTCTTTGCAGCCAAAGATGGAGAAGCTCTATACAGTCANTATCCTTCTCCATCAGGGGACAGACAGAATGAAAACCACAATCACAAAAAACTAACAAATCTGATCACATGGACCACAGCCTTGTCTAACTCAGTGAAACTATGAGCCACGCCACGTATGGCCACCTAAGACGGACAGGTCATGGTGAAGAGTTCTGACAATATGTGGTCCGCCGGAGAAGGGAATGGCAAGCCACTTCAGTATTGTTTCCTTGGTAACCCCATGAACAGAATGAAAAGGCAAAAGATAGGACACTGAAAGATGAACTACCCAGGTCAGTACATGCCCAATATGCTACTGGAGAGGAGTGGAGAAATAATTCCAGAAAGAATGAAGGGATGGAGCCAAAGCAAAAACAATACCCAGTTGTGGATGTGACTAATGATAGAAGCAAGGTCCAATGCTATAAAAAGCAATATTGCATAGGAATCTGGAATGTTAGGTACATGGATCAGGGCACATTGGAAGTGGTCAAACAAGAGATGGCAAGAGTGAACGTGGACATTCTAGGAATCAGCGAACTAAAATGGAGTGGAATGGGTGAATTTAACTAAGATGACCATTATATCTACTACTGTGGACAGGAATCCCTCAGAAGAAATGGAGTAGCCATCATGGTCAACAAAAGAGTCCAAAATACAGTATTTGGATGCAATCTCAAAAATGACAGAATGATAGCTGTTCATTTCCAAGGCAAACCATTCAGTATCACAGTAATCCAAGCCTATGCCCCAACCAGTAACACTGAGGAAGCTGAAGTTGAACGGTTTTATGAAGAACTACAACACCTTCTAGAATTAACACCCAAAAAAGATGTCCTTTTCATTATAAGGGACTGGAAAGCAAAAGTAGGAAGTCAAGAAACACCTGGCGTAAGGGCAAACTTGGCCTTGGGAGTACAGTATGAAGCAGGGCAAAGGCTAATAGAGTTTTGCCAAGAGAACACACTGGTCATAGCAAACACCCTCTTCCAACAACACAAGAGAAGACTCTACACATGGACATCACCAGATGATCAACACTGAAATCAGATTGATTATATTCTTTGCAGCCAAAGATGGAGAAGCTCTATACAGTCAACAAAAACAAGACTGGGAGCTGACTATGGCTCAGATCATGAACTCCTTATTGCCAAATTCAGACTTACATTGAAGAAAGTAGGGAAAACCACTAGACCATTCAGGTATGAGCTAAATCAAATCCCTTATGATTATACAGTGGAAGTGAGAAATAGATTTAAGGGACTAGATCTGATAGAGTGCTGATGAACTATGGACGGAGGTTCATGACACTGTACAGGAGACAGGGATCAAGACCATCCCCATGGAAAAGAAATGCAAAAAAGCAAAATGGCTGTCTGGGGAGAACTTACAAATAGCTGTGAAAAGAAGAGAAGTGAAAAGCAAAGGAGAAAAGGAAAGACATAATCATTGGAATGCAGAGTTCCAAAGAAGAGCAAGGAGAGATAAGAAAGCATTCCTCAGCGATCAATGCAAAGATACAAGGGAAACAGAAGAATGGGAAGGACTGGAGATCTCTTCAAGAAAATTAGAGATATCAACGGAACATTTCATGCAAAGATGGGCTCAATAAAAGACTGAAATGGTATGGACCTAACAGAAGAAGAAGATATTAAGAAGAGGTGGCAAGAATACACAGAAGAACTGTACAAAAAATATCTTCATGACCCAGATAATCAAGATGGTGTGATCACACATCTAGAGCCAGACATCCTGGAATGTGAAGTCAAATGGGCCTTAGAAAGCATCACTACAAACAAAGCTAGTGGAGGTGATGGAATTCCAGTTGAGCTCTTTCAAATCCTGAAAGATGATCCTGTCAAAGTGCTAAACTCAATATGCCAGCAATTTTGGAAAACTCAGCAGTGGCCACAGGACTAGAAAAGGTCAGTTTTAATTCCAATCCCAAAGAAAGGCAATGCCAAAGAATGCTCAAACCACTGCACAACTGCACTCATTTCATACACTGGTAAAAGTTAAGTCGCTCAGTCACATCCACCTCTTTGCAACCCCGTGGACTGTGGCCCACCAGGCTCCTCCGTCCATGGGATTCACATCTAAAGGCAATGCCAAAGAATGCTCAAACCACTGCACAACTGCACTCATTTCATACACTGGTAAAAGTTAAGTCGCTCAGTCACATCCACCTCTTTGCAACCCCGTGGACTGTGGCCCACCAGGCTCCTCCGTCCATGGGATTCTCCAGGCAAGAACACTGCAGTGGGTTGCCACTTAAGTAATGCTCAAAATTCTCCAAGCCAGGCTTCAGCAATAAGAACCGTGAACTACCAGATGTTCAAGCTAGTTTTAGAAAAGGCAGAGGAACCAGAAATCAAATTGCCAACATCTGCTGGATCATTGAAAAAGCAAGAGAGTTTCATAAAAACATCTGTTTCTCCTTTATTGACTATGCCAAAGGTTTGACTGTGTGTATCACACTAAACTATGGAAAATTCTGAAAGAAATGGGAATACCAGACCACCTGACCTGCCTCTTAAGAAACCTGTATGCAGGTCAGGAAGCAACAGTTAGAACTGCACATGGAACAACAGACTGGTTCCAAATAGGAAAAGGAGTACAGCAAGGCTGTATATTGCCACCCTGCTTATTTAACTTTTATGCAGAGTACATCATGAGAAACACTGGGCTGGAAGAAGCACAAGCTGGAATCAAGATTGCCAGGAGAAATATCAATAACCTCAGATATGCAGATGACACCACCCTTATGGCAGAAAGTGAAGAGGAACTAAAAAGCCTCTTGATGAAAGTGAAAGAGG